>PVHP010006980.1:0-57208 GCA_004024765.1 Zapus hudsonius | reverse complement strand
CTGGGTTGATTGCAAATCTCAGCTATTGTGAATTGAGCAGCTATAAATCTGGTTGAGCAAATGGCTCTGTATGGATTCAAGGAGCCTTGAGGTTAGATGCAAGGAGAGGGATAGCTGGGTCAGTTGGTAGCTGCATCTTTTTCAGGATCCTCCATGCTGTTTTCCATAGTGGTTATACAAGTTTTCAGTCCCACCAGCAATGAATGAGGGTTCTACCCCTCACCCGTCTGTATCCAAGGTAACATCTGTTGTTAGATATTTTGCTCACCATCCTTGCTGGAGTAAGGTGAAATCTCATAGTTGTTTTGATTTGCATTTCCCTGCTGATTAAGAATGTTAAGCATTTTCTTGTGAGTACTGGCCATTTATATTTCCTCCTCTGTGAATTCCCTATTCAGCTCATTGCCCCATTTTTTAAATGTGTTTTTTGTTTTGTTTTGGTTTATTACTTATTTTTTGAGTTCTTTATTGATTCTAGATATTAGGCCTCTGTCCATAGTGTAGCTGGTGAAGATTTTCTCCCAATCTGATGGTGGTCTGTTGGCTTTCTGTATGGTATGTTTGTTTATACAAAAGCTTTATACCTTGATGAGATCCCATTGTCTGAGAGATGGTTTAATTTTGTGGGCCTCTGGAATAATAATGTTCAGGAAGTTTTCCCCCACTCCTAAATTGTAGAGAATTTCCTCTATTTTTTCTTTCAGGTTCTTTTAAACATTTAATAATAATAGAGATTTGTTTACTGCTGAAGAAAAATATACTGAATGATTATTGTACAGTAAGTCACATTTTTATAAACTTTTTATTGACAGTGTCCATAATTATAGACCATACACCATTATGATTCCCTCCCCACCCTCCCTCATATCTCTCCCCGTCTCAGTTAGTCTCTGTTTTGTTTCAGTGTCGTCATTTTTTTCTCCCATTATGTGTAGATATTATCAGGCACTGTGAGGTCATGAACATCAAGGCCATTTTGTTTGGAAGTTTACATTGTAAGCAGTCCTCCCCTTCTTTTGGCTCTTACAATCTTCCCACCACCTCTTCCACAATAGACCCTGAGCCTCGGGAAGTGGGATAGAGATGTCCCAGTGCTGAGCACTCCACTGTCATTTCTTCTCAGCACTGTGGTGTCTTTTGCATTATCCCAGTGGTCACTACCATCTGAAAAAGAGAAGCTTCTCTAAGACAGAAGTGAGAGTAGCATTATTATATGGGTTTGCTGATTTTTTTTGAAAAAAGAAGGATTAGGGAATAAGGGTTAGGTTTGAAGCAACAATAACAATAATAATGAAAACAAAGCCAAAAAACCCTGTGTTATGGGGAAAATTTACATCGAAAGAACACACAGTTCTCATGACTGTCCCCTTCGTCCCCCATGGCTATAAAGTGACTGGCCATTTCCTGAGATTTCCTGTGTGATCTTTGATTTATTTTAGGGCTAGAGGAGTGTATGTATGTATGATATATGTGCATGGGCACCTACATGTTACAGTGCACATGCTGTGGTATTTACATAGAGGCCAAGGACACCTTTGAGGGGTTGGTCCTCTCCTTCCACCTGATTTTGAGACAGGGTTTCTTGTTGGCCTCCAGGAAAGCCAGGCAAGCTGTCCCCTTACCTAGATGCAGTCTGTCACTCTGTGGGTAGAGGAGGAGCCCTCCCACAGACAGGACGTTTTGCAGTCAGGAGAAATCTGGAGTATTGTTGGGCGGGGAGGGGGACACCCTGCAACTTCTTATCCTGCATCTTTGTTTCTCTACTTCCTCCAACACAGCTTGTACTAAGAAAAAGATTATCAAGAAAAACATCGGTCCATTTCAGAGTTACCATCTACATTGGCAGGAAATCCTTAAATAATGAAAATTACATATTAACTTGAGAGATAATATTAATTTTACCACTGAATCAACTTAAGGAAACTGAAAATCTAGAGTTTCCTCCCTTAAAGGAACTTTATTTTGTGCTAAAGACCAAGGTTTTGGGAAAGAAATCAGAATATTAGCTGGCTAGGCAAGATATGAAATGAGTAATGTAAAATAAAAATTGTTGCTAAGAACATGACTTGATTTTTTTCTTTATCTGCTGCCCGAGGGTCTTTTCTATCAAGAACCTTTGAAGTTACTGGCAATTATGTATTCTGACCAAAGTTTGTAGTATGTAGTGTTCTTATAGGACCATGTTTTCAGTTTGGCACTTAAATGTGAGGGCTGTGCAGTGGAAAATTCATGAGCTAACAGAAAGAAATCGAGGGAAGATTTAGAGTGAAAGATTAAAGAACCCTGATATTTGATTTACAAGAGAGAAAAAAACAACATGTTCAGTATGCATCTTCTCTCAGAGGTTGATGTGATGCTTCTTTCTGGTCAAGTATGAACAGGGAAGGAGGCCTTAAATGTGCCAAATGATACAGCAAAGAATCATGGGAGAGAATCACAAGCATGCGTACAGTGGCACTATCTCAGGATTGCTTCTCATCGCTGCCTCCGTGATAACATATGACTTCTAATAGACTCTACTGAACAAAACAATCATTTCAGTAATACAAGATAAATGGGTAATAGAGAAATTCAGAAATACTTCCCCAGAGAACTCAGTAACATATATATATATGCAATATATATAAAACATATAACATACACATATATAACATAAATATAACTAATGTATTGTGTTAGGTTTTGGTATTTTAAGCTTTTTTATTTATTCATATTAGTGTATCATTTGTTATTAATTGATAGTAATTATAATATAAATATTAGTAATATTTGTGATATTACTTTAACTCTTATTTGCTGATGTTTCCGATTAGGTTTTTTGTTTGGTAAGTTTACTCATTTCGTGGCTTGAATTCCATGTGAATCTCTGGAGAAATATCTATGGACCGTTTATTGGAAAATGTAGAACTCCTCAAAAGAATGTTAAATCATCCTGATACGGGTTGTTGCTAATTAATAGTAAGCAATGTGGGGAGAGAGAGAGAGTTTTGGAATCCTCCCTTCCCCCTCCTCCTACTCCGAGTTCTTGTCCTCTAATGCCAAAGAATTGTACACAGGGACAGAATTAAACTTTAATTACACATTTATTCTAATTTAGTAGATAAGGAAAAGGGGAGTTGGATGGGGAAACTTTCCAGTTATCATGTGGGAAGTTAGAGTTTTCCTGCCACCAGTGTGGGGAAAACACATGTCAGAGAGTTTACAGAGCTTATATTATTTAGTTAGATAAACAGCCCAAGAAAAGATAACAGAAAGCTCCCTTTATGAGAAAGAGAGGTTCATGAGAGAAAAGGCCTGGAGCCTGCCCCCCTACCTGGGTAGGGGTACAGGCCTTACCTCACTGAGGCCTGGCTCAGCAGTCCTTCTACTCCATTGCCATGTGGGGGAAGAGGGGCCTACTTCCTCTAGGAAAGCTAGTTTTAAGTTCTCCCCAGATGAGTTAAAGGGACAGCTGATTGGTTTATATTTGACCAATCAGTTTTAGCACCTAGGTTGTAGCTCTAACTAGACACCTCCCATTCAAGGGGAGGGGCTGGAAGGGGAGGGGTGGTCCCTACAGACATCTCACCATCACAATCCCATGATGAAAAAGAGATTGAAAATTTAAAGCTAAGAAAAATTTAAAAAGTATGTAAGTTAGTAAATATACATGTACTGTAAGTATTCATCAAGTACCAGGATGCGTGCTGGTGTTTCATAAAATACTTGGAATTGGAAATATCACATGCAGGGAACACTAAATAGTCAAAAGTATAAATGAAAGAAAAGGAAAATGAAACAGCAAAGATTAAAACCTGGGTCAATATTTCTTCTCTGCTGGGATGATGGGGTTCCTTCCCCCTTGTCTTTTGTAGCAGTCTCTGCATTTGGAAGGAGAGGGGATTTCAGCAATTCAAACCATTGAAGTGTGTCTTTCCAGATGAAAGAGATTTCTGTCTGTGTGGGAATTACAATATTGGAGAATTATTCTTTCCATGCATAGGGATTTCTGGGACCAAGGCTCTGAGGGCGTGTGAAAGGCCTATGTACCTACCTTCACCTTTGTCACTGGGTGGTTTCTTCCCTGCTGGGCTTATTGGTAAAACTGTGCCAACCTCAGTGGTACCCCCCCTTTTCCTCTTCCTCCCCACCCAAGCTTGCTCAGGAGGGGCCAGAGGTGGGGTCTTCTCCAATATGAACTCCAGGGTAGGTGTGGAGCACCTGGGCTCCATACTGTGAACACACTCTGCAGGCCTGCACAGCTGCTCTGTCTTTATCATCTCTTCTCATGGTGCACCTCTCTCCCTGCTCACATCTGGCTCCACAGCCCAGCCCACCTGCTCACTGTTCTCCAGGACCTGTGCCCAGGAGGGTCACTCCCTGGCAGCTCACTGTGGCCTGTGGCAGCATCCTGCAGCTAGGTGCTGGTCAGCCATCACGTCTAGATTCTTTTTTTTTTTGTAGAAAATCTGGTCTAGCTCTGTTGTCTCTTTATGCATCTCTTCCAAAATACAATCAAATCTAACTAAATAAAAGTGACAAAAGTTCTTCCCATTAATCAATTTTCTTATGCTAATTTGCTTTTCTTCTAAGTTCGCTGAAGTCACCAATTAAAAATTGGGGCTTGAGCAGATGGCCTTTGAGATGACAAGATGTCGCTTTGCTATGTAGAAGCTGGAGCTAAATGAATACAATTAAGATTTCCTAAGAAGCAACTTTAAAGAACTTCTTCACATTAAAGCGTCCTTTGATTCTTTGTTTATTGCATTAATTTCAATGAAATTCAAGTTCTACTTCTTGTGAAATTCTATTGCTTTTGAACATCCTTTGCCTCCGAAGAAGAGACTTTCTTTTTGAAACAGATGTTGCTACATTAATGAAATTTGTCTTCATTTTCAAGATTTCTGAACACATTTGTTAGACTGCTTTTATCTGGCATGACATTTGACCTAATTCTATTTTGCCGAACATAATTGGAGTTTAGGGATGCCATTATTCATACTTTTCTAATTATATCAAATGAGAGCTAACCTTTGAATTAAGAGTGACATTCAGAGAAAACTGGACTGTGTCATTTTTTCTGCTTAAATGCGCAGGACTGACCTCGTGCTGATATTTCCCTCATAGGACATGTATTTGATTTCATTGTTTGTGATAGTCTTAGAAAGTGTCTAGTTTCTATATATTCACGGTTTTGGAAATAAAGCCCTTTCATATTTATGTTATTTTACTATAGTCTATTATGTTAGATTACTATTTTTGATAAATTTGTACAGTGAAAATCGGGTATCATTTTTGGCATGTATCACGGTTATTATCAATTATTTTTCTAAAGTTTAATAAATTCTTAACTCTTGTTTTTTTTTTTAAATTTTAGTCACTCTCCCTAATCAAAGATCAGTTACAAAATACATACAATTACAATTCTAGCATAACATACATTTGGATGTCATAATAAAAAAAAGACTTTAGGGACTGGAGAGATGGCTCAGTGGGTTAAAGCGCTTGCTACATTCTTAACCCACACAAAGAGCTGGGCACAACAGCATGTGTGGGTAATGCCAGTGCACCATGGCATTTGGCAGAGAGAGGAGCATCCCCAGATGCACATAGACCTGCTAGCTTGGTGTAGGCATGGTGAACTAGAGACCATGGCTCAAGCAAGTGCCTCTAACCACTGAACAATCCCACTATCAAACCCAGGCCTCAAACCAGGTAGAAAGAAAGGCTATCACCTGATATTTATTCTCTGACTTCTACACACACATGTGCACACACACATCCACATCCACACACACATATAGACACACACATTGTTTAGATATCAGCCTTAAACACTGGAAGAAATACAATAAGTAGATCAGGACTTATAACTTTGTTCTCAGGGTTAAATCATTTAAACCATTTGTCCATTACATTTATTTATTTATTATTTATTAAATTTATAAATAAATTTAATTCTGTTGTTCCTCATTCAGAGATATTATAGCCATTGAAACTTCTTGTTGGAATATTTGTGAATCAGGTGTACAGGGTTCTAATACATTTCCAACAATGTGCTTTGAAAAGGACAGATATAATAATGTTCTTATAAGTACTCTATTTTTTCTAGTTTTTAGTTTATTATTATTTACTTTGCTTCATTCTGAATCTTATAGGTGTCTTACATTTTAATTTTGTTTTCTTCTTTTGGTTTTCACGAATTTATTAATTTATAGTCTTTTCAAAGAACCATTTAAAAGCAGCATTTGAAATGTTCATTTTATTATTTTATTTCTATTTTACTGACTTGACCTTTTCCCACAGATAATCTCCAAGAATAGGTGAAGGAGATGTTATTACTTTTGTCTTTTTTCTAAATGTTTCCATGATGTGAACACGATTCTGTTCATTTTTTATTTTCTTTCTTAGTAATGAAGATATCTGTACAATATTCATATTTCAGTTTTAATATAATTTTATTGGCTTAGATTTTCAAAATGCTGTATTTTAATATTTTATATTTACTTGTATAGTAAAGTTTCTTATAGTGACTTTAATAATTTATGCCCAGTGTGTTTTATGTTTGGGTTCTCCCTCTCTCTCTCTCTCTCTCTCTCTCTCTCTCTCTCTCTCTCTCTCTCTCTTTCTCTGTACATGTGTGTGTGTGTCAGTTATAGAAAGTTATAGAAAGTATATACTTGCTCTGGCTTCTACATTTTAGAAAATAGATAAACACATAGTTCAATAGACTTAAGCTACTAAAATTATTTAAATGAATATTATTTCTATTCCCTCAATAAATTAGATGTTCAATAACTACATTGTGAAGACCTAGTCAAAAGCCTATGGCAGGGGAGGTCTTGAGCTCTAGGAGAATAACACTTGCTGTTGTCTGGCTAAGTGCTTGTATTATATCCACCAAACTGCTCTGTATGCCCTTTTGAAAATGTGTATACCCATATATTAAAGCTTTTCTTTTCAGATGGTGGTGATCACTGGGATAACTCAAAACTCACTATAGTGCTGAGAAGAAGTGACAGTACTGGGACATCTTTATCACACTGGCTCAGGGTCTATTGCAGAAGAGGTGGCAGAAATAATGTAAGAGCCAAAGAAAAGGCAGGACTGCTTACAATGCAATCTTTCAGACCCCAAATGGCTTTGATATTCATGACCTCACAGTGCCTGAAACTACCTACATAAGACCTTCATAATAACAGAGACTAACTGAGAGGGAGATAGCATATGATGGAGCGTGGATTTGAGAGGGGGAAGGTGGGAGTGGAGAGAGAATTACCATGGTTAATTGTCTATAATTATGGAAGCTGTCAATGAAAAGTTAAAAAAATAGTATGAGAGGAATTGAATGCAATGGAGCTCTGGAATTTTCTGCCTTTGGTTATAGTATGGTTTCATGAGCTAGGTCTGTAGCTATCCACACACATTCAATTGTTCATTTTAAATATATTATATACTGACATACAGAAATATTAAGTTTCCATAGTGTTCCAGAAAATATGGAAGATTCATGACTAAAATTTAAATATTGCCATCATTTCTGCCTCTATCACAAGCAAGTGGTACTTGCTTAAGCAAGAGTTACAATTGGTCAAAGGGTTCTCTAGCCCACTTTCTTAAGGAAATGATCTGTTGTCAGCTGAATGGTGAGAATCATGGGTTTCCTATCTTCTTGACTGAAGAATATCCTCCCTAAACTGTGCCAATTAAAATGGCTTCAAAAATAGCTTCCAGAAATTCTTAACAACTCTGAACTGTTGGCCTCTGCCCTGCTGGCCAAGATTCAGGCCCGACGAGGGAAATCTCAGAAATGGGTTTCCTGGTACTTGGAAGAATTTGGAAACAGAGACTGCACACTTCTACATGGAAAAATAGCTTGAAAAATTTCCAATATCACAGAAATGAAACAAAAAGATTGCATTTTCTGCTAATGAAGGTAGTTCCTCTGGTAAATCCTCATCCCTTAATAAAGTGAAAACGTTTGCATTAATTATTGTGCCCTATATGTTTAGCAGAGGCATGTGAGTGACTGTGTCTCAGATTGCTAGATTCCCATCAGTATGTGGAAGTCACTTTCTCACGTTTCTTCCAGAACTTTAATTTGTATGCAAGTAAACCATCTGATATTTACAGATGCTTTTTAAGTGGAATGATTGGGCTTTATGGTTTTCTATTTCTGTCATGAAAGCTTTCTAAAAGATACTGTGTAGGAATTAAACTCTGCAAGGGAAAGCAGTGCCATTTCTTGGTTTGTCACAGAAGAAATGCCAAAGACAAAATGATAAGGAAATAAATTACTAATGATGGTGTGTTTGGCATGATGGAAGTTTTAGGTTTTATCTACAGAAACAGATTATGTCTAATTTGAGCTTTATATTCTGAATTAATTAGTTCGGCCTTCTCTATCTAGGGACAGAATGGCATGGATTCTAGGACTCATGGCTTCTAAAGTGGATGACACAAAGCTTCTCTTTTCTACTTTGTCTCAACGTATGATCGATAGTTTTCCTCTAGTTGCTTTCTAGCTTTCAAAACAAAATCCATCAAGCTGGCTGCCTGCCAAATTTATGCTCAACAATGGGGAAGATGTACAGGAAAAGCAAAGACTTAGCCAGATAAGATGGCTCTGCTGCTCATTTCCCGAGATGCTGAGTGCATCACAATTACCCTTCCTCACCAATGGATGTTCTATCAGGTTCTCAGAGAAACACTGACAGGATCTTCACTCTTTAAAGGGACCACAGTATGGATATTTTATTGAAACAGACAGAGAATTCTGCATTCCCTCACTAACTTTATGTTGACTTTTGTAAAATGAAAATAATTATTTGAATTCTTAGGAGAGGTCACTTAATAGTTTATTAATTAAAATCAGTATACTTGATAAAAAGCATTATGATTCTATAACGTTTTGTACACGTTAGAGCAGAAGATGACAAAGTCCAAAATGAATAATTCTTTCTTGGGCACATTAGAATATACAGATAGCGTGAATGAGAGTATGTAGGAATCTATTATCACATATAAAGACCTATTATTTGATAAATATTGATTACATATGAAAATCAAATATTTCCCACTTGTGCTCTTTCACTTACAAACTCCATTTAATCAATACAAGTGTTTAAGTCTCACACTCAATTTCTTCCACTTTCGGTCTGCTGTGCTTTGGCTTTTAGAGACTTTAATAACAGACATCTGCTTGCAATTTTTCTATTCTTCATGCATTTTTCTTATTTTGGGAGGTTGGATATTGCTCTTGATATCTTTAGTGACATCACCATGTTTTAATACATATTTGTGTGTTTATATATCAAAATGTGAATTTTCAAAATTGTTCTTATTGTAGCAGCCACTTTTAATTATTTTTAGAATCTATAAAAATTTGTGATGCAGGTTATAAATATATGGGTTGATATGTAGATGAAGGCAAAAAGCTAGACACAGATATCCATAGAAAGCACTTTTTATTGTTTACGCCTCCTGTCTACGACTACATCTGTCCCCTTGGCCTCAGTCAACAAAAACAAACACAAATGCCTTGTGACCAATCAGCAAAAACAATGGAAATGCTTATTTAAGGATAAAAGGTATAAAAAAGGCGAGGAGTTAACACCTTATATTTTATACCTAACATTTTCCATAAATGTATTAAAAAGTCTAATTAAGATTTTTTTTGCAGCCATGTTGCAGTGAGTGGTAGACTGGTGTGAGGTACCCACACAAACCTGTTATACGCTTCTCTTTTATTTCTACAAAACAAAAGCTTTTTAGAAGTCACTTGCTCTTCAGCTACCTATGGTTTTAGAACAAACCATCCCCAGTTCAATAGCTTCGAATGATCGTTTCATTTTGCCTATGATTTTTTATGAGGTAAAAATTTGGAGAGGCTTGTATGGAAACTTACTTTGTGAGCTGCATTGGAGCTTCAGGAGCAAGTGGGCAGAAAGTCTGATTCTAAGGTTTTCTTTCTTTTTCTTTCATAACCTGGGATCACACAAGTTAGAACAGAAAATAGAAAGTGTCAATCAACAGTAACTTGCTGACATCATAAAAATATCTAAATAGATGGTTACAGAAAAAAATAAGACACATTTTGAAGTAATAGTGAACTGAAAATTGTTATTTTAGAGAACATAATCTTATGTCGGTGATCTTACATGAATATAATTCACAGTAGAAACGCAAGGAATAGAGAAGCTTCCCAGTGGATAAAGAAAATTGCTAAGTGAAAGTCAGCAAAAATAGCATTTTATGAATAAAAGGGTATTTGCTGATTCGTCAAAAGAAATCTAATTGTGTCTAAATCACAAAGAACAATGTTGCATAAAACAAAAGTTAAGTATGTATGAATTTAGCCCTACTAACCACTGCTAACGACTACTGACCATTTTTAACATCAGTAACCAACACTAACCGTGACCAACCAAGATGCCCAACATTACTGCCTGATCAGAAATGTGAGCAAGTACCCCACAGTCATCTGCTTCGCCCATGGACACCAGGGTCTTCACCAGTCACACCTTTCTCTTTCACAGGGCCATGGACTTGTTTGGGATTCCTTTTCTTGCCATTTTCAATGGCCTTCAAATTTCGCATTACCTTCCCAGCACAAATTTATCACTTTTACAAAAGTTTCCTTGACTCCCTTGGAGTTAGTAAACTCATTTTAGGTGACCCCTTTTTGTATTCCTCTTGAAATTGAATTGTAATTACATTTTAATGTCATTTTTTTTGCCTCACAGAAAAGGTGCTCTTGAGGGCAAGGATAAAACATTAATCATTGTATTCCTGGAAACTAATAGTAATTTGTGAATGGTGGCACTGAGATGCAGGTTTTTAAAACTGTAAATAAATCCACAGGAATTCTATGCTCCTCCAGAATAGCTTGGTTTTATGCCCCAAAATATCAGTATTGCCTCTTTCGAAATTTATGTGTATTACTTGTTATTTACATGTATAAGAATATATCAACCATGATTATGATATCATAGATAAACTCTATGGTTATATTTTATCTACCATGTGCAATATGGAAGATTGTTGTCATTAAACAATTATTTCATTTTCTCTTGAACATCATCTTAAATTTATTTGTATAGAAAAATTGCTCTAAGTAAACCCAATTGGAAAGGCAGTAGAAATTACGGTCGCACATGCAGCTAAGTAGGGTGACTGACTATTGCAGTTACTCTCGTTGGGACAAAGCACCAACCCAGATTGGAGCAGATATAAGAATTGATCTAAGAAACATAACCATTTTCTTAGAGAAAACAAAAAGCCAGGAGAAACACTTCAATCCATTGACAGAGCATTGTTCTCATCTTGACAAGAATGAGCCAGATTATCTGCTAATTCCCTTTTTAAAAAACTCTTCAGAAAAGTTTACATTGCAGGGCAAACATAGATGTGGAGCCAAAGGAAAGAGAGACCCTCAGGGGAGAGGGGATGCGTGTTCTGGCATTATCAGTGGCTGAGCAGAGACCTCGGTGGGCCTGCAACCCAAATGGATTAGAATAAATCAGGCCAAGTTTTTAACCAAGTTGCTAAAACTTGGATTTAGGCTAATGTGTGAGTTTAGAACCCTTATATATATTTGCTCCTATTTAAAGGCCATGGACTAGGTGTTGGGGAGATTAGGGGCAGGAATGAACGCTGGAAAAGCTGTCCTTGGTGGCACCCCAGCAGAGGGTGCGGCCAGTGCAGGGTGTCTGGGCCTCCCCCTTGTGGACTGACCTGGAAGGCACCCGTCTTTCCTAGGACACAGGGCAGGCTTGAGAGCACCCAGGGGAAGGAGGAAGAGAACTCTAACTGAGAGGGTTCCACTCTCTGGAGTGTTTTTGTGATTGTAGTGAGGGCTGGTTTTCTTTTTTTCTGCTATTAGTTTTATTTATTTGCAATCACAGAAACAGAGAGAGAAGGGGAGGAAGAGAGAGAGAGACAGAGAGAGAGAAAGAGAGAGAGAGAGGAGCTCTAGATGCATGCACCACTTTGTTCATCTGGCTTTGCAAAAGTAGTGGGGGAAATGGGGAATGGGACTCAAGTTGATAGGTTTTGCAGGTTCCTCTTGTGTTTTGACTCTGAGTAGTGGGAGGGTATTAGCAAATACTATAACATTTTCATATCAGTATTGTTTTTCATATCAGGTATTGATCGGCCTTGTTACTGTGAGGTCAAGAAACCCATCCCATTCAAATACCAGTGCGTTAGGATAAGTATATTAGTCAGAATTCTCTAGAGGAAACAGAATTGATAGACTAGATTATAATAAAAGGGAATTTATTAGGGTATCTTACTATCTTACGACAGTCCAACAATAGCAGTCTGCAGGCCCACAGGTAAAGAAACCAGTAGCTGTTCAGTCCATGTGGCTGGATGTCTCAGAAGTCCCAGTCCAGCCCAAAAGGCCTGATGGCTTCCTGGGGCGCAGCTGTTCCTCAGTCCACAATGTAAGGCCTAGGAAACTGGTCCAGGAAGGGTAGGAGAACAGGATTCCAATGCAAGTCACCAGCATCAGGGGAGGAAGGAAGAGGAAGGAAGAGGGTTTCCTTCCCCTCAAGCTTCCTTATATTTAGTCCCCTCCTGGAAGGCCCACCCACTGGGGGGGAAGGGCTCGCTCTGGAGAAGGGAACTTTTCCCTTCTCCAAAATCCCAAAAGGATTTTGTCAATCCTTCCTGCAGGCAAACTCAGAGACCCGCCCAAGATTACTATGGATTATTACATAGATCAAGTTTACAAATAAACTTAACCATCACAATAAGTATATTTAGTTTTGCAACAATGAAACAATTCTTTTCTGGTTGCTTTAATACTTTAATAATAAGTCACTATTCAATTTTTATTTACCTTTGGAATATATAATATTGCTAAGAAGTCTGTAAATATCTGTGGGAATTTTATGAGAGTTAAAAGCTAAGTAGTGTTTTGTATACTAGCCAAAAATCAGGCAATTGTAAGACCAAATAGAATCAAATAGTTCATAGTTCAAGTCTAACTTCCTTTTTTGTGAGTCATTCTTTAGCTCAGACTGACCTTGAACTCATTATATAGCTCAAGGTGGCCTTGAACTCACAGCACTGTCTTTATCTTAGTCTCCTCAGTGCTGGAATTACATGTGTGGTGACCAAGCTTTGAAAATACCATAGATTATTCTCTGAGCTTTAGTTTTTCATTAAAATTGTAGCTGGTGTGAGTGAGCTAGTTCATGATGCACAGAGAAGTGTTTTGGCCACAATCACAGCACACAGTAGATGAAAGCTATGAATACCAATACAGGACCAGGGCAGGATGCTTCAAATATGTGTAGACTAACTTATTCATGTCGGATGCTATATCAAGGCTTTTAGGTAGACGGAAAGACTTCAGAGCACACATTCAGCTGTATATACCAAATTCCCCCTGGTATTTTGAGGGTAGTTATATATGGGATTTTAATACCTTGATACTGTGGTGTTTGGAAAATTGTTCATAAGAGCAGGTTCCTAAGTGGTAAGATATCAGACAATAGGCAATTTTTCCTATAAAACTGTTATCATGTATCAATGTCAGTTTTTGATACACAGCAACTTTCAAGTGTCTGTGAACACATAATTAACATTGACCTTCTTTATGGTTCTGAGAGTCACCTGTGCTCAGCTGTTTAGCTGGACAAGGGAATGCCTGATGGCTGGGTTGAGGTGAGCTCTTCTAGAGCCTACATTGCCCTCGGACTAGCACCCCCTCCTGACACCCTGTGCATGGTGGACCTCGATTATGCACAGACAAAATTCAAGTTCCGAAAGGCTAAAATCCCCTTGTTAAGTTATTCAGATTGGCCACTCCATATCAGAAGACCATACCCCACATCAGTGGTGTGGGGGAACCCTCTTTCCCAGTGGAAACAGTATGAGATTACAGGTTGAGGGTCAGATTCTGTAGAATTTATAAGCAAAAGGGAGAACTTAGGAAAAGTAACCAAACTTCACAGCACCAATCTAAGCTCTCTGAACTCCTGTGTCCTAATGTGCATATTGGACAGTTCATTTTAACAAAATTTGTTTTCAGACACTTGGGTTTCTGTCTTTGTAAGTACACTAGCCTACTCCCATGCATGGGGGTGTCTTTCTACTTCTTAATGAACTGTTGCTATGTGTATTACACTAAAAAAAGCAAAATAATTTTCAAGTTCAAAAGCGTAAGATGAAGAGGACTTGCGACTGGGTTTATGAGACTCAAGCTTGACCTCTTATGTCATCGGATATCACATGACATTGGGAGTGATAACGTTGCTTCCTCTGCTGTTCTCACTCTTCTCTCTCCCTTTTCCTTCCCTCTGTCCCTCCCTCCTTTCCTTCCTTCCTCCTTTCCGTGTATCTTGTGCCCTAAGCAATTTACTATCTTACTTTAAATTCTTTTTACATGCTTTAAAAAATAATTGCTTTAGAGAAGAAATAAACTTAAAAGGTTTTCATTTCTAATCTCTAGATCCAAAACTTTTACTGGGTTCCTACTTCTGGGAGAAGTGTTATTTAGGTAGTGTATTTTGTTTAAAATGTGCTCGCTGAAAATGTCACTGGTCACACACTTCCCTTAGGGATGAAAAATGGCCACAGATGTAATCTGATAAAACCAGCTTTCATCAAACACTATGGCACCTTAATTTCCCTTGGCTATTTGTTGAAAATCTTACATTTTTTTCATCCGTTATGTTAGCATTTTCAGAGATTCCATAAGAATTTAATAGATGGGACAATCTACTGGATTAGGAATTGTTGACATTTCGTCTCGTAGGACTTCATTAAATAAACTCTTCCTGAGAGTTCAAGGGAGAAACAGAACAGGTTTAGTTTGAAGTAGATTGAGTGAGAGGACCAGAGGGAATTGGGCAAAAGGGTCACTGACTGCTGAATGCAAGATCTTAGTGGAATACCAAATTTTGGGACTTTCAGGCTTCCAACGACAGAATATGGCAGAGGATATTTAAATGAAAAGAAAAAGGGAGAGAAGTCACTTGTTTAAATATCATTTATTTTAGGAGGTGTCATCGTTTGATCCAGGTGTCCCCCACAAACAAATGAATGTGTTCTGAATGATAGATCCCCAGCTGATGACAGTTTGGGAATTAGAACCTCCCTAGAGCTGTGTTGTTGGGGGTGGGCTTATGGGGGTTATAAAACCAGCTTCCCCTTGCCAGTGTTTGGCACACCTTCCTGCCATTGTTTGCAGTGCTATGGAGGAGGTGATGTCCACCCTCTGCTCATGCTATCATTTCCCCTGCCAGGATGGAGCCTCCCCTCCAGTCTGTAAGCCTAATAAACCCATTCCTCCCCAAGCCACTATTGTTTGGGTTCTTTCTGGGCAGCAACTAGAAAGCTGACTGCAACAGAAGGTATACTATTAAGCTCTCTAAAGCACATAAGAGTTTGTGTTGACAGAACCTGGGCTCCTTCGAGCCCACAACCTCGGTGCATCGCCCTCCTCCCTCTGACCATGAGCCTGGCTTCTGCTCTGTTACTCCAACAGTCCAAAGTCCTTGTGTCTTGCTTGCTGGTTTCACTGCCATCTTTCATCTGGGTCACTTCTAGTCACTCCTTAACCCTCTACCTGTCTTCTCTAATTTCTCAAATCTAAATGCGGTTTCTTATACATCTCTCTAACTATATTTCTATTTTACTTCCAAAACATTTTAGTAGCTTAAACTCAACTGCCTGAAAAACAAATTTTGTTAAAATGAACTGTCCAGTGTGCACATTCTGACGCAGGAGTTTAGAGTTTAGATTAGTACTGTGAAGTTTGGTAACTTTTTCTAAATCTTCCCTTTTTCTTATAACTTCTACAGAATCTGATCCTCAATCTGTAATCTCATACTGTATTCCACTGGGAAAAAGGATTTCTCCCACACTACGGATGTGGAGTACAATCTTCTGGTATATGGAGTGGCCAATCTGAATAGATTAATGGGTCAAGGTGACTACAGATCAGTGACAGAACCATGCTTAGCTTTGATGATGGTCTAGCTTCAGTCACTGGCATCCACTAATGAATATGTGTGGCTTAATTATGCCTCTGAGTTATTCTGCTAGTAAATGCAGTTGCAGAGAGACTGAAAGAGAAAGCCTGTTTTACTCATTATGCTTCACAGTGTCCTCACCCATCAGGAAGTCCTCACTGGATGCCAGCAGATACTGATGCTATGACTTGACCTTCTGATCTCCAGAAGAAAGCGCTAAATAAACACATTATTTAAAGAAATTTCCTGGTTATAGTATCAGGATATGAACTAAGACACGCTAGTTAGGCAAAACTGGGAATGGAATGTCTGATGTGAGTAGAGTAGAACTAAGTAAGGATCTGGATAATTTGACCATTACCTTTGTCCCAAAAGTCTGTCTTGAATCTACTTTATTCTGTGTTGAGAATGCTTCTCCCATCTGGTCAGAGAAAGTGGATATTAACCAGTTTGCATATACATTCTCTTTACAGCTCATATGCTAAGAGGGTGGGCATGGATTTTTTTTTCTGAATATCATGACCTTTTCACATGTATCAATAATATAGGGACTGTACAAAGTACTGTGAAGATGTCAGCTATAAGCTATGAAGAGGTGATTTCCAGGTTAAAGAATATTAATTTTATTAGATACAAAGAGTTTTTGGAAAAGTGAGGTACTATATACCTGTTATAGATGCCAGTGTTGGTTCTAAACATAAATGCTTAGATTTGTGTGATGTCTTTGTTAATATCATATTTTTTTGAAACCAGGAAAAGCTATATGCATTTTTTTGCTTAAAACTGAATTGACTGAAGAGATGCCATTGTGCTAATGGAACTGCAAAGAAAGCAATTAAAAATTCAAATGTCTGAAAAATGATCTCCATTAAACTTACATTATACTGTTATTAACTAAGGGATCTTATTATGTCATACAATAGATGTCTGTGATTATCATTTCAGAAGAGATAAAACTGCCTTATTTGTGTCTATTTATTTTTGGCATATTTACCATAGCCAAGTTTCTTTAATTTTTGTAAAGCATATTTGTCATAGGTTGTACTCAGTTTTGTTGTGGAATACTAGACATAGTTACTTTATAGAAATAAGATATAAACATTAAGATTTGGTAGCATTTAATTAACAGTAATTTTTATAGTTTTACCTTAATTTCTATGAACTATTTATGTTTTTTTGTTTATTTCTTTATTTTTCAAGGTAGGGTCTTGCCCAGGCTGACCTGGATTTCACTATGTAATCTCAGGGTGGCCTTGAACTCATAATTATCCTCTTACCTCTTCTTTCCAAGTGCTGGGACTAAAGGCATGAGACACCATGCCTAACCCTGTGTTTAAATTTAATGTAACTCCTTCAACCTTGATTCATTGAACTACAGTTAATAGATATGGACATTTTGTTTTTATTTTATATGTTGTGACTTTTTTATTTAATTTTGCCTCGGATTATCATTTTTATAAATGGTTAGGCAATTTTCTCATACTTGTACATAGATGAAATTGTGTTCATGTATGTGTGCTGTGCATATATCTCTACCTCTCTATCTCTATCTATCTATCTATCTATCTATCTATCTATCTATCTATCTATCATCTACCTATCTATTGATCATCTATCTATCTATCTATCTATCTATGTGTGTATGCGTATATACATGTTTTTATGGATGTGGGCATGCATGTGCGTGAGCCTGTCAAGGTCGGCTTTCTGGTTCAGCTGGCTGTTTTCTCACTGTGTCCTAATGTGGTCAGGGAGCTGTCTGGGATCTCTTATTTTAGATCACAAATTCCATTCTAAAATATCTGCCCTAATCATTTCCCAAAGTCCTACCCTCTAAGGCCATCTCCTGGAAGATAAGGAGTCAATATTTTACTTTTGGTATCATACAGACATTAAATACATAACACCTTGGATAACTTCAGCAAAAGTTAACTCCCTGAAGAAGATCGTATCTGAATGGAAACCCTCAACTCATAATCCAGAGGCATTGAGGTGAATGGTTTAAGAGAAAATAGCAATGGCTAAGACTATTTTATACTTAGGGAAATATTGCAGAGACAAATTAAATGGTGCACTGTGTTACAGGACTTTCCGTTTACTGAAGGCTAAGGGGAAATCCTGTTAAGGAAACCTGGGCTTTTGTGTAAACCTCCATCATTCTGACCCTCATACTAACAGCCATTTAAAATGCATTCAAATTTCCACAAGGAAAGCAGATCACTTAGTGGAAGGGTGAGGAAGAAGCCCAGTATGCCCTTCTGCTGTTCAGGAATGAGCGCTGGGCTTCAGACAGCTCAGAACAGCACGTGACTCAGGGTTGATGTGCTGCTTCTAGGAATTTGGAATAACACGCATAACAATTATCTTCTATGTAGTTTGGAAATGGTATTGGGCATGAAGCCACAGAACATGTCTGCTAAGCCTACGGAAAGGGGAAAGGGTGAGCTCAGCCCGGGAATTGCATTGCTTTTTTGCTCACAGGTAAATTTGGGATCAGAACAGGAGTTAGAACCCAATCAAACCTTCACAGACTTGAGTTTGGTGAACTTGTAAACTGGGAATCAGAACTGAGAGAGTTTCATAAATGTATGTTTAAATTCCTGCCGTCTCTGAACATTCATATGTTACATACTCATTGCTATGGTAAATCTGCACAGAGTGCAGGGTAAAAAGAGCGTCCAGATAAAGAAAATCTCCTCCCAACCCCAAACCAACTAACCAGCACTGTTTCCCCAAAAATACCAATTGTTTAACTTCCTATGAGTCAGGGTGAGAATGCTCACTGAATATACAGGGCCTTGAGTTGCAACTTCAGAAAGATCATGGATAGCCATGTAGTGAAACTGAAATATGAATATGACTTTTTGGGCAAGAAAAACTCCTGTATACAACTCTCACAATGTTAAGCTAATTTGTAATTATCTTTGACAACCAGTAAGATAACAAAACCAAGACTCTGAAGAATGTAATAAAAGATGATGGTCATAAAAACATAAGGAAATCTGACCCAGAGTAGAATAAACAGTCCATAGAAACAGAAGTAGTAATGGCAGATGGTATTGGGATTGCAGATATGAACTTTAAAGCAGTGACTTTTACAGTCAAACACCTTAACCACAGAGCCATCTCTTCAACCCCTAAAGCAGCAATTTTTACAGCTACCGATTATACAAGTCCATTGTATATCATCATAATGAATAGTTCAAACAAGCTGTGGTTGTAAGGTTTATAGTTGGCTCATGGTCTGGAGGCTCCAGAACATTCTCATCTGGTGATTGCCTCTTGCAGGCAGAGTCCCAACGCAGTTCTGGGCATCACATGCCAATAGACAGGGAATACATGTGTACCTGGGGTCTCTTTCCTTCTTCTTATGAAGCCACATGTGCTGTGTCACTCCATCACTCCCTCACTCCATCATTACTTCACTAATGACTATGCTGATGACTGATTCATCTCCCAAAGGCCCATCTCTAAATGCTACCCACAGATTCTTCTATCTCACAGTGGAGACTCAACTTCAACACTTGAGCCATGGGGCAGCATATTGAAAGTTATTTAAATCATAGCACTTTTTATGCTTTAATAGCTAGAAGAAAACATAACATGATGAAAGAAATTTTTAAAAGCCATATGGAAATTGTGGCAAGGAAATGTGCCCTATTCAGGATGAAGGTTTCACTGAATGTCATTACTGCAAGTATTGTAGAAGAAAATATCAGGGAACTCGGAAACACACACAAATGGAAACAATAAAAGCTTGTTCGATAACAGCTAGCTGTGTCACTATTGGGCAACAGGAAACCTAGAAAAGAAAGGGAGAAGAGGCAGATTAATGCTGGAAAAATGATGATTGAACGTTCCTCATATTTATCTAACATTACACACCCAGAGATCAAAGATTCTCAGTGAACCAAAATAGAATAACGCAAAAAATCTATCAAAGTATATGTTAATACATATTAATTTTCAATGATAAGAAAGTTCTTTCTAATATCCACAGAGGGGGAAGCCCATTTGAAACGGGACATAGATACGATTTAACACAAATTGCTCATCTCACATTGTGAAATCTAGAAGAAAATAGAATGACATGTTTTATGATCAGAACCAAACTATGAAGTCATATTCTATGCCAGAAGAAATATCATTGCATATCAATGGGAAACTTTTTTCCAATGAAAAAAAATTAGAGAGAATTTCTTGCCAGCTGAGTCACAATTTACAGGGTTAAAGAAAATTTTTTTTCAGGTAGCAAAAGATGTGTCCATATAGCACTTATATAGACATAGACAAAAAAAGAATAGTTCTAGAACAATTACTTACATCCTGATTGGCTGGAGACTGAAAGTGATTTATTACAGAGAATATTTCACAGGAAACGTAAAGTATGTATATGGGACTTGGAAGTGGAAAGTTGGCACCTGCCATGTTGTTGCTTGCCTGGCATCTAAGCATGAGATGATGTTAAATTGTGACGACATAAAGAAACATATTTATATCATGGCACAAAAAGATTTTGTGTGACTATATTAATATCAACCAGAGGTGACAACAAATAAAGTTATATAATCCTGAAAAATGGGCATTTAATCTGAAAAGGCTACCTATGCAACAATAAAATATGTAATTATTAATTTTTACATATAATTCCCTATCTTCAAAAAATTAAGTAAAAATGCCAGAGTCAGAGTCATAAACAAATTCACATTCATGGATGGAGGTTTCAATATTGTTTTCTCAGTCATTAATAGAAAAGAAATAATCCCCTAGCATAGAAATGATTCTAAAAATAATATTGAATATCGGTTAGATATTTTTCCAACAAATTTGATTCTAATAAATAAATGGAAACTTCTAGGCATTGATTTATTCACTGTACACTCCTTAGCACCGGACAATGGATGCTATGGTCTTCATCTTTATTATATATGGAATGGAAATGTAATACCAGAATTTTGCAACTGAAAGTGAGTTAGCTATCCAGACATGGAACATCAATGACTGCTCATAATATGAAAGAGGCAACCAAGTTAACGTGTTCTTGATGACAAACAAGATTACCCAGGAATTGGTCATTTGTAATGGGTTGAATCATAGCCATAAAACTCTTTGAAAATAGGGCCTTTGTCGATATAATTAAAATGTGATTTGACTGAGGTCCTATGAGATTAGGATAAATTCTAATCCAATCAGTGCTGTCCTTCTAGAAGGGATAGACACTCCTGGAAGAGGTCACATGGCTACAGAAGCAAAGTTAGGGAGGAGAAGCTGTATGCCAGAAGGCGTTGACGCTCACCCACAGCTTCAGGAAACAAGAGAGAACAAAGGGGGGTTCTTCCTGGACCCCCCCCCCAAAAAAAATCCTGCTGACACCTTGATTCGGGCCCTGTGGCTCCTGATGTGTGGGAGGATAAGTTCTTCCATTTTGAATTTACCTAGTTTAATTTGTTTTTGCAGCTGTAGGTAATGAATACATCTTTAAAAAAATCAAAGTGGATCCAATTAAGCCTTTACTATCAATTTCTATATGGAAATTTAGAGAATGGAGACAGGTGTGGGATGTGGAATGTAATCAAGAAAATCCAGTTTTCTCAAAAACAAGTAATTGAAATTTAGAGATTAAGAAATTTATTAACAGGGAAATTGCAATTTTAATGACACACCTCACGTAATGAAAGTATAAAGGAAAGGAATGATGACCATTAAAGAAGAAACAGTGTTAACTGTTGAGAGTTTGGGGTTATATGTTGGAGGGGGGGGGATCTGAAGGTTATCTGAGGTGGCTGCTGCATTCTCAGACATAGGTAAGCTGATCTGCTAAATCCTTTATTATGTAGCTATCCGTATGCTTATCAATATGGAATACTGAGCATATGCAGTACTTAAAATATGAAAAATTAAACATATCCCTGAAATATTACTCACTAAAACCAGACCAGAGAAAGTCGTTAGGTGCTTAGCCAGGATAAAGAGGTCAAGGCATATAATTGGAAACTGGAAAAGAATCAATTGAAAAAAAAAACTATCATCAGCATGAGAAAATTCAGAAAGCAAGATATAAAATTGATTAAATATATATGCATGTATCATTTATCTATTTATCTTCATGCATATAAATACTATCAGTTACAGGGCATGATAGAATAGAAGTCATTACACAATGAAAATATCAGCTATGACAGAAAATGTGTATAAATGTAATATTAATGAGGCGTGAAGTAGATCTTTAGGATCTGGGTAACACTGATTAAAAATTCCAGCAGATATTAAAACACAAGAGGATGCAACCATCATGGAAGCATTTGCACAAAAATCTGCACAGCTTAGTGCAATAGGTCAGCAAATCTACATAGACACTCACTGTATCTAGAAATTTAGTTTATAAGAGAGATCACATTTCAAAAAAGAGCAAAGTATATTTTTTAATCAATGATTCTGTGAAGACTGGGTATCTATCTTATACATAAGATAAGATATGTTACTTCATACTAATTCTGGATCACTTCCACATGGATGATAGATTAAATATGTAGATTTGAACCATGTTATAAATATATTTCATTTTTTAGAACCTTGATGTAGAGAAGCTTTTAAATTGATGATTTATATTCAACATTCAATAAGGTAATGAGTTTGCAAATAGCAATAATAATACAGTTTATGGAAAAAAAAATCACAAGTAAATTAAAAGCCAAAAATGGGAAAACAATTTTTATTTATATGATAGATAAGACTCATCTCATATTCTCATTAAAGTTTTCTTGGAATCAATTCAGAAAAAGTCTAAGCTAATAATATAAGTCAATGGCATTAAAGGACAAAAATAAAGAAATATCAGTCACCGTTACATGTTAAAACAATGCTCACAGTTACCTTTGCTGAGACAAAATCAAATTATAACAGCATAGAATGTATTTTCTTGTGTCTTAGGTGAGTTTACATCAGAAAGTTTCATTAAAATTTTATGAGAAAAGAGATCCTTTTCTCATCCCTTTGTGGAAGATCTGATCAAATCTCATTTCATCATTCCAAGGGAAACATCTCCCCTTGCATCTCAAAAATCAGACTGTATTTTGAATATGATAGGATCTTTTTTGATGGGCAATGGGGCTGTCATGTTCTAATTAGCATTGTCTACCCATGTTAACTTTTTACTATTTTTTCCAATTTATTAATGAATGTATTGCATAGTTGGTAATGCATTTGTTGGTGATAAAAACAAAAACAATGCACCTCACACTGGACAGGAGGTGCAGAGAAAGACAGGGTGCCTTCTGGAACAATGAACTACCACCAAGACCATGGCCTTGTGTCTTCCATATAGGGCCACTTAGAGACATTTCCAGAATAATACCACCAGGTGAGGACCAACCCTTCAGGATACGCTTCTTTCTAGGAAACCTTTCTTATTCAAACAAAAAAAAAATTCAGGATTTTATTCTTATGTTGCTGACATAAGAATTGACTTTGGGGCTGGAGAAATGGCTCAGCGGTTAAGATGTTTGCCTGCAAAGACTAAAGACCTGGGTTTGATTCCCCAAGACCCACGTAAATCCAGATGCACACTGGCACATGCAGCTGGAATTCGTTAGCAGGCATTTGAGGCCATGGTGTGCCCATTCTTTCAGTCTATCTCTCTTTGCTTACAAATAAATAAGTAAAAATATTTTACAAATTTTTTTTTTCATAGCAACCTATCCCAGGAACTGGGGCTTCTTGAAGAATTGGCACACTCAATCTGGACAAAATATATATGAGAAATCCTAGGCTATCTTGCTGTGAGAAAAGCACCAAGCAAACATACATTAGTGCAGAAGAACTGAACAGATGGCAAAGCCACCTTGTTACCCCCCTCGACAGGACAATGTTAGATCTACTAATGGATCAAAAAGAGATGTCATGGAGCTGGAGAGATGGCTCAGCAGTTAAGGTGCTTGCCTGCAAAATTTAACCACTCGAGTTCAATTCCCCAGGATCTATGTAAAGCCAAATCACAAAAGCGGTGCATGCATCTGGAGTTCGTTTGTAGTGCCTCCAAGCTCTGGCACCCCATTCTTTCTGTATGTCTCTCTGTTTGCAAATATTTTAAAAAAAGAGTACTGCATTAGCTTGAATTACTATAAATACACAAATTTAAGA
The DNA here is from genome assembly GCA_004024765.1 of Zapus hudsonius. NCBI lineage: Eukaryota > Metazoa > Chordata > Mammalia > Rodentia > Dipodidae > Zapus > Zapus hudsonius. The sequence goes on along the minus strand of PVHP010006980.1, from coordinate 33,101 downwards.
GACAGTGAAAAAGTAATGGCTAGTACTCATTTGTCACCATTGGATGTCACCCTCATTCTCAAAAATCTAATAAAGGGAATTAATTTTGTCATTTATGCAGAAAATATTTTCGAGAATGAGAAGAATAAAGATTTTTTTTTTCTAAAGACTAACTGAAATAATTAGAATGTCGTTTTCTCGTTTGTAACTTGTAAAATAATGATTTGGGAATGCTCTTCATTGCATTCTAAAACTAGCGAGTAAAGTACTTGTGCTGAATGTATGGTGAGTGTGATGGTTAGGTTTTGTTGTCAACTTGATCTTTTTAATTATCTTGGGTGGGTCTCTGAGGATGTTTACAGGAAGGCAGCCTCTCAGCAAGGGGCAGGATGTAAAGAATCTCAAAGAAGCTGGAAGTAAACATCCTTTCCTGTGTGGGCCATGCAGGAAGGAAATTCCAGAGACTCGGGAAGCCATTAAGTGTGGGGAAGGGTTGCAAGACCCTACCCTAAGTCTATATAAAGGGGAAGAAATTCTCTCCTTGGCCCTCCTGCCTGCTCCCTGTTCTGTGTATGTGGTGTTGGTGATGAGTTTTTCTCTCTGCTCAGACCTGTGAAAGAGGGCCAACCTCTTTCGCTGTTATGAAACTTCCCCTCAATCTGTAGTTTCAATAAATACTTTCCATCCCCAAATTGTTCCTGGTTTGAAGATTCATCCCAGCAGCATGTGGCTGACTACGACAGTGAGTAATCTCAACCTTGGCTTATTTGCAATTGTAAGAGGCAGCAGAATGTTGTATTGGGAGCCATGACTCGCTGCTTTAAGTCAGAGGCAAATCCCACTGTCACTAATGGTGGGGGAAACAAACACAGCCGACTATTGATGTGACACCATCATGCATCACTTACACTTGCCCAAATTACTGTAACTTGATCCGATCGATCCTTTAGGTACAAAATCCGATTTAACAGATGACACAGGGGGGATCAAAGAGTCAAACACCACTTAGAAAGCTATTGTATCCATGCGGAAGGCAGAGGAAAATCGAGAGCAAAACAAGTCATCTCTCTTCAGCAAGGAATCACATTGCCTTGTCAAAGAGGAACCAAGACACCAAAAAGTGAGGTAGTTAAGCCATTGAATGGAAACTCAATTCACTGGGAATTGTACTGGGGACATAAGCATCTGGGTTTGTTGTTAGAAAAAGTTGAAGATTCATTGCTCTTTTTGTTTGGAGTGGTAGCCATAAACAGATTTTATTTTTGTAGAGGTTCATGCTCAGGTATTTATTATGGAGTTTTAGTGAGGCCTACAATTTATTTTAACTTGCTTTAACTATTTTAAATTGCTTTCTAAAATAGAATGGTTGAAGCAGATAGTTTTAACAATTCTCAAATGAAGAAAATACGAATATAATATTTCATTTTACTATCTCTGAATGTACAAATTAACCCTGTGGGAAGCTAGGAAGCTGGCTCAATGAGTTAAGTGACTGCCACCAAGCATGAGGTCCTGAGTTCACCTCCCCAGTTCCCATGGCATGTGTCTTTCATCCAACACCACAGAAGTGTACATAAAGTATTCCTGGAGACTGTTGGCTGGTTATTCTAGCTGAATCAGTGAGCTCCATATTCCATGAGAAACTCTCAAAAATAAGAATAAAAATAGCCAGGCATGGGTGGCACACACCTTTATTCCCAGCACTTGGGAGGTAGAGGCAAGAGGATCACTGTGAGTTCAAGGCCACCCAGAGACTACCTAGTGAATTCCAGGTCAGCCTGGTCTGGAGTAAGACCCAATCTTGAAAAACAACAATGACAAAATAATAACAATAATGACGATAACAGAGATGGTGGATGACATCGACCCCTACAGGCACACGCACACTTGTGCATATGTACTTGCACACGCGTGTCATTCCACATCTACAAACATGCATACATACATACATGAACACCACATACACATGAAAGAACAAAATTTAATTTATTTTCAGGAAAACAATTTTTGGAATTTAGAAATGAAGAAGATAGTCAGGACGAAGAAAGCTCGGTAGTTAAGATTCAGTAATTTAAGGACAATGATTGCTGGGGTTGGAGCACATGCCTGCATCCAGCACTAGATACACAGAAGTGTGCCAGAGCATCTGCAAGTTTGAGGCCAGTCTTGTCTTCATAGTTCCAGAAATATAGTGAAACCCTGTCGCAAAAGAAAAGGAATCATAAATACCCAGAACCCCCAAAAACAATAAAAAACCCTCTCATACATTATAAACAAAATATCAAAGAAATAAAAAAATAAAGAAAAGTATATCCAGGTGTGATGTTTACGTTCTGTTGGTGACATGCAGTTCTGTGACATCACAGTACCTCCAGCTTCTAAACTTAAAATATCTGATACTTGTCCACAATGGGTGAACCAGATAACTGAAACGGTACCAGAGCCACAGGAAAATACATCAAAGATGCAAGGGAGGAAGAAATTGTAAAATACTACCTAAAATGGAACTGAATATAAAGTGGACTTGGTGGCTACTGCAAAGGAGCAAATAATAACACAAAATGACCCAAGAACTACACTTTAGAAGAGAGGAGTCATTCGCTATACATTTGTAGTTTCTCTATTGCTAGAAATATGTTGTTAGAGCAACATATTATAATCCTAGCTCTTTTAATGACAAATACTGCCAAAACAATATCATTAAATAAAACCATACATACCACAAAATCCACAATTTATCAGCAAAGTCAAATGAATGAATGTTTACTAATGCAAATGGAAATTTGGTAAGTTCAGACTCACAATTTTCAGAAAACTAAAGATTAATGTAGTCCCATATATTTACTAATCATTGTATATATTCATAAACTAAATATTAATAAAATTAAGCAACAAATTAAGGTTCAACTAATAGTACTGACATAGCCCAGTAGCATTCAGCCATAATGCGTTTAGATCCATTTATAAGACAGTAGCCATGATGACAATAGCACAGATAACTGCAGGACAAGTTCCCTGCTGAGGTCGCCTACAAGTGGTAGCTCTAGACCACAAAGGAAACTGACAGTCAGCAGTGAAGACAATGCTTGCAGAAAAGGAGAAAATATTTGCCAGCTATTCATCCAAAAAGTGATTAATATTCAGTATATTCAAGGAACACAAACAATTTAACCACACAAGAACAGATAATCCAGTTATTAAAAATGTGCTGGAGACCTGACTCAACACTTGATGTTTATCCAAAGGAAAAAAGATCAGTGGATCAGAGACGCCTCTACTCATATCTGTACTCGTATGGTTATTACTGCAAAATGGTTCCCAAAACCACGATGGAATTAACACGGACCCATTTAATGTGGCCTATATGCACAGTAGAATATTGTTTAGTGATAAAAATAAAGTCTTTGTGTGACACAAAATGGAAGGGATTGAAGACATCATATTAGTGAATCAAGTAGGCACAGAGAAGCAAATACCAAATGTTCTTGCTTACACAAGGAAGTTAAGAGGCTGCTCTCAGAGACTTTGAGAATAGAATGCCTATCAAAAATGTTGGTAAGGTGGAGAGGTTGAGAATGAATACATAGTTTATACAGCTATGAAATTAGGAAAAAGGAATAGCATACAATGTTGCGATTAGCAAAGTAGGATAACTATGGTTGACCACAATTAATTCAATAGTTTAGAGTAGCACAGATGATAAGTTGAGGTAAGGATGATGGAAAGATGGCTCAGTGGTTTTAAGTGCTTGCTTGCAAACCCTGGCTCCCGGATATTTGACTCCCTAGTTCACATACAAAGCCAGACACACCAAGTGGTGCTTATGTCCAGAGTTAGTAGTGACAGGAGGCCCTGTCATGTCCCTACTCTCTTTCTCTCTCTCTCTTAAATAAATAAAATATAAAAGTCTAAGGTGATAGGTATGCCAGCCATCCTAATCTACATATATATATATTGTATATGAAGATTGAAATGTTGCACTATACTTATGAAATATGCATAATTAATCATACATCAATTACTAGTAAAGTACCTTTAAAATACAACAAAACAATGTCAAGTATCAACTACATTTAAATGTATAACTTATTATGTTGGAGTAGTCATTATGTCATCTAGCCTACCAGAGATAAAAGATAGTAGCCATGTGTGTGGGGGATTATTAGGCCCTGATTCAGAACCTAGTCTGTCTCATTATCAGAAGTTTGTCCAGGAGTGAAAGAGGGAAATTGAGCTGGGTAAATCTTGAAAATATGCTAATGGCCGACTTCCTGGCATATACACTAATGGTATGTCCATGATAGAGTCCTTATCTATAGCATGCTTTTAGCAGTGTGTAATAGGTCTCTCTAGGAATATTTATGGCAAACAAACCTGGAATCGCATATTTATAGTTTATGAAAAATGCCGAGTAATTTACTATTACAGGATGAAAGAGATGAGCTCTAAATTCATTCCTTCTATGTGAAGCTTTCACTACATATATAAATTGGAGGCCATAAACTAATTATTCTGGCTTGGTGAGCATACTCATGGGGCAAAGAAAGTCCTGAGGGATGTGCTGGAGAGATCACATATTTTTATCTGCTCTAGCTGAAGTTTCTATCTTCCTATGTTATCACAATTATTGATAAAGCACGATATTGTATAAACCTCTAATTTATTTATTTTTAATTGGTATTTTATTATGCAAAATTGGATACATTGTATGAGCAAAATTAAGCTGGTATCCCCATTTCCCACCTCCCTGTCTCCCATCCTCTGGGTATCCTCCTAGTTGGGCATACTGGATAAATCCATGGTGTAGGGGGTTATGAATTGTACTACAGGTAGCCAATCCCCCCCTCATACTTTGTATGGTGTTGCTGAGGGGGGCCATGTCTCTGGTTATTCTCCCCCACATGGCTCTTACAATCTTTCCGCCCCCTCTTCTGATCATGTCCCTGAGTCATGGTGGGTGAGTTTTAAGTCTGCTTTATTGTTGAGATCTTAAGTGTCTCTGGATTTTTGCTTTGGGTTGTGTTGGATATTGCTGGTAACTGTCTCTTTGACCTATCCTGGGTTATCTGACTTTCTGTGGTGATAGGTCTCTTGTTTATCACACCACTTTCTTATAGGTTTCACTTGGGACCTACACGATAGGCCAGGGTGGTTCATCTCTTGCCAGGATGTCAGCCATCATCCTGAGATTTGTTGTTGGAGTTGGGTTGATCATGGCTCTCTTGCAGTGTTCTGAAAAATACAAACAGAATCTTCATCAGTGAGTGAGATCTGTATAGGTGAAATGAGACACACATGCCTCTTTTGGCAAAATTCTATTGGGTATAGTAGCTTCTCTGTAGTTCTCTGGTAGTTGGAATTTCCCTTTGGGGCCGAGGTTTTTGGTCTCCATAAGATTTTACCCTGGATCCCAATTCCAGTAAAGGGTTCCTTGTCACTGAGTGGATCTCTTAGTCAATGTGAGAGCTGTTGATTACCCACCTAGGTTTTGGTGCCACTATTGCAGAGGTGATCACTGCTTGACTTGCTGGTCTCTACCATAAAGTGGTGTGTTCAGCATTCTCGTGATGTCCTTCTGTATTGAATATAAGTGTTTTCTGCTTTCTCCAAATCATTGACCACTTTCCCCTGGCAGCTCATGTAGTGTCTACGCATGCTACCATCTGGGAGCTGCTTACCGTTCTGGATCTTGCAGGGTCTCTCGGTCTTGTGCAGTGGCTTTCTGTGGTTTCTTCAGCAATAGGGACTTACTTTTGGCCTAGGGTGGGTATACAAGAGCTTTGACAAAGCATGTCTTGTTTTGGGGACCTAATGTGTCTCTTTTATTAACAGCTCAGTGTGGGAAGTAACCAATGACTGGGATGGAGAGTTGCAGGTCTCATAAATTTTTATGGGGTTAGGCTGCCTCCCTTTCTGTTCATGTACTCTCTTACCAGGTGATGCCCACAGCTTCTAAAACTTACTATATGAAAGCAAGGATTTTATGGCTTTGATTCTTACTGGTTTACTTTATCATATAAGTCTCTCCACCCACCCATTCCTCCCCCTCCATTCCGTCCACCCCCTTTTATTGTCTCTCTGTTCATCTATCAGTTTTGCTTAGAGTTTAAGTTTAACCTGGTTGAAAATTGCATATGAGGCAGAATATGTGGTGTTTGACTCTGTTCTTGTGTGAGTTCGCTAAGTATGATCTGCTCCAAGTCCATTCACTTTTACTTAAATGTCATTATGTCAATTTTACTTTCCTCTGAGTAGAATTTCATTGTGTAAATGTACCACAACTTTGATATCCACTCAGCCAGAGATGGGCTTTGGGCTGATTCCAATTCCTAGCTATTATGAATTAAGCTGCTATAAATATGGTTGAGCAAATGTCTCCATGCTGAAGCATGAAATCTTGTGGGTAGATTCCCAGTAGAAGGATAGCTGGGTCCATTGGTAGCTCTATGTCCTCTATCCAGGAGCCTCCACACTTCCTTCCATAGAGGTTGTACAAGTTTGCAATCCTACCAGCAGTAAATGAGGGTTCCTTGTTCCCTGCACCCTCACCAGCAACTATTATTGTTGGATTTTTTTAAATTATTGCCATTCTGACTGGAGTGAAGTGGAATCTCATTTAGTTTTGATTTGCATTTCTCTGATGATTAAGGATGACAAGCACTTTCTTAAATGAAAATTGGCCACTTGTGTTTCCTCCTCTGTGAATTCTCTGTTGAGATCAATGGCCCATTTTGTGAGAGGGCTATTTAATTTTTATCATTAATTTTTTGAGTTCTTTGTAAGTTCTAGATATTAGACCTCTGTCTGTGTTATAGCTGGCAAAAATTATCTCCTAGTTTGATGGTGGTCTATTGGCTCTGCTTTTAAGCTTAATGAGATCCCATTGGTTAAGTGGTTGTTGCACTTCCTGGACTACTGGAGGTTTGTTCAGGAAGTTTTTCCTTACTTCTATCTTGTACATAGCTCCTCCTATTTTCTGTTCCAGGATTTTCAGAGTTTCAGGTCTTATGTGGAGGTATTTGATCCATTTGGAGTTGATTTTGGTACATGGAGAGAGGAGTGGGTCTATTTTCATTTTTTTACAAGTATTTATCCAATTTGTCCAGCACCATTTGTTGATGATGCTGTCTTTATGCCAGTGAACATTGTTGGCATCTTTGTCAAAGATCAAGTAACTATGGTTACTCGAACTAAGAGCAGGGTCTTCAGTTCTATTCCATTGGTCTGTCTGTTTTTATGTGAGTACCATGCTGTTTTTGTTAATATTGTTTTGTAGTATGTCTTTAGATCAGGAACAGTGATACCTCCCGAGGAAGCTTTTTTTTTTTTTTTACTAAGGATAGATTTGGCTATCTGAGGCCTTTTGCCATTCCAGATAAATTTTGAAATTATTTTTTCTATGTTAGTAAAGAGTGAAGCAGGGATTTATATGGGCATAGCATTGAATCTGTGTATTACTTTTGAAAGGATTTCCATTTTTACTATATTAATTCTACCTCTCCAGGAGCATGGAAGATCTTTCCATCCTTACACATCCTCCTCTATTTCCTTCTTGAGCATTTTAATGGTTTCATTATACAAGTTTTTCACATCCTTGGTTAGTGATATTCCAAGATATTTGATTTTTTTTTGAGGCTATTGGAAATGGGACAGTCTCTCTGATCTCTTTTTCTGGATGTATATAAACTGCATATAGGATGGCTACTGATTATTTTGTATTAATATTGTATCCTGCCATTTTGCTGAAGGCATTTATCACCTTCTGGAGTTTACTTATACTATTCTTTGGGTTTGTTATGTATAGGATCATATCATCTGCACAAAGGGATAATTTTACTTCTTCCTTTCCAATTTGAATCCCTTTTATGTCTTTCTCCTGTCTTATTGCTGGGGCTAGAACTTCATGCTCAATGTTGAAGAGCAGTGGTGAGAGTGGACACCCCTGTTTTGTTCCTGAGTCGAGTGGGAACTCCTTGAGTCTTTACCCATTGAGTATGATTTGGGCTTTGGGAGTTTTGTATAGTGCCTTTATTATGTTGAGATATAAGACAGCTATGCCCAGCCTCTCCAGCGTTTTGATCATGAAGTGGTGTTGAATTTTGTCAAAGGCCTGCTCTGTGTTAATTGAGATGACTATGTGGTTTTTGTGGTTGAGTCTATTAATGTGGTGTATTACATTAATAGACTTCCGTGTGTTGAACCATCCCTGCATCCCTGGGATGAAGCCTACATGGTCTAGGTAGATAATATTCTGGATGTGTTGTTTTATCTTGTTTGTTCACTATGGATACGGGTCTGTAATTTTCCTTTTTTTGTTGCTTCTTTGTCTGGTTTGGGGATTAGGGTGATACTAGCTTCATAGAAGGAGTTTGGAAGCCTCCCCTCTTTTTCTATAACATGAAAAACTTCAGAAGGAGTGGTTTCAGTTCTATGGTAAAGGTTTTGTAGAATTTGGCTGTGAATCCATCAGGCCCTGGTCTTTTCCTTTTGGAGAGGTTTTTGATTACATTTTCAACCTCTTTGGATATGATAGGTTTATTTAGGAGCTTTATCTGCTCTGAGTTAAGCTTTGGTAGGTGGAAGGTGTCCAGGAATTCTTCCATTTCTTCCAACTTCACCAATTTTGTGGAGTAGAAATTTTGGAAGTATGACCTGATGATTCTTCCAATTTATTGGTGTCTGTTGTGACTTCTCCTTTTTCATTTCTGATTTTCTTGATTTGAGCCTTCTCTTTTCTTTGTTTAATTAGATTGGTCAATGGTTTGTAAATCTTATTTATTTTTTTCATAGAATCATCTCTTCATTTTATCTATTTAAAAAATTGTTTTCCTCATTTATATTTCATTAATCTCAGCTGGATATTAGCTATGCTGGATCTTATCACTGTCTTTTTAGGAGTATGGATGTTGGGCTTTGTCTTTTGCATTGATTTGCTTTTTTTTCAGACAACCTGTATCAAATAATTTATTTTTAAATGGAAGATCACTAGTACAATGGCTGTTTTATGATCAAGCATCTCAACAAAAATGTGGGACTCATGCTGAGTCCAATGTTGAAGTGCATAGGGGATCTTTACAATGAAATTGAATCACATGGATAGACCACGATTAAAAAAGAATGGCCCTAAATATAAGCATCCTAAAGTAGAATGCTCCCATGAGCTTTGTTTCAGGGCATCAGCCTGGATGGATGCAGTGGCAGGAGGCCTTGGTGTGCCCATTCTCTCTCTCTCTCTCTCTCTCTCTCTCTCTCTCTCTCTCTCTCTCTCTCTCTCTCTCTCTCTCTCTCTTCTTGCAAATAAATTAATAAAAATAAAAAATAAATTTTTGATTAGTGTTTGTTTCCTTCACAAGAAGCAAAATCCTTTGAAGCCATTACAGGGTCTGTTTTGCTCACATTTAATATCCTGAGCTTAGAAAATATTAGCAAATACATAATTGTTAAATGGCTGAATGAAAGGAATGAAATTGATTAAAGAAACATATGCATTATATAAGGATACGTGTATGTTGTAAGCTAATAGAATTACAGATTTTTAAGTATCAGTTAATTTGGATTTAACAAGACACACATCTAAGACCTGGTCAAATTTTATGCCTTCCTTCTGTGGTGAGCTTTTGTCCCAAAAGTATGTATGTCTTATCTGGGACCTTGGACATCCATGGTCATATGATCCTTATGTAGCCTGTAGCCTAATGGATGAGATAATGAACAAAGAATTATGCCGATAAACACTTTGTAGACTGAATATTCAGTTGCCTCTCTGGATAAGACATGAGGATTGCATGAAGCTAAGGTTAAATATAAGAAAATTATTATAGTTTGAAACTGAGACTGGTGAGCTCATATGAGAAGGCCCTGATTAATGAGGATCAGCTGTTCTGATAAAGTGCTAATGTCAAGGGAAGAATATTTCTTAAAAATATGTGAACTTGACAAATTCTACCATGGTGAAATTAGTTTTAATGAGTGTTCTTTTACTAGACACAGCACAATCAACCATGCTATCTAAAAGAAACATTAAATTTATTTTTAATTATACAGTCATCTTTAAAACCCTTACATAAAATACACAAAATAAGAACTAAATTTTTTTTTAATTCTCCAGATTCAAGATGACTGACAATGATAAAAATCTCACTTTTTATGGGGAGATGATCCAGAGGCATGGCACCCATCAGTAACAACACACTTGGGCCAGGAGAACCGGGCTGAGTACTAGGCTATCCAGGATCCCTGGCCACAAGGACTAATACAGACAGCCCACGGAGGAGGATATCCAGCTGATCAGGGAGGGGGAGGGGGGGAATTGGGGAATTTGGGATAACAACTCATGGTTTGCCCACTAAATAATGTAACTCATTATGGACAATAAATTTATATTTTAAAAAAATCTCGCTTTTTGGGAGGTGTTTCAGTGAATACATCATGAGATAGTGAAAAGTTCTTAAATAATCTCACTTTTTGGGAGGTGTTTCAGTGAATACTTCATGAGATAGTGAAAAGTTCTTCAATTGTGCTGTGGTCACTGTGTTTTCTCAGCAATCCACGTTGTGAGTTTGTGAAAAGTAAGTTTAGTTGTCCATTTTTACAGTTAGCTACCAAGCATACAGGGTGAACTTGCATCTAAGCATGAAGGAGTAGACTGCCTGAGTTATGTCATAAAAAGTTGTTACTTTAAAAAATCTAATTCAGCTATTTTATTGCAAGAAAATCGTGTGATGCATGTGAATGAGAACGGCAGTTAACAAACAAGCACAAAGGAAGCAATGACTCATGTCTGTGGTAAAATTTAGGACAATGAAATCAGAACATGAAAGACATATACCAGATATAATTCCCCCCTGTACAATTAAAATAAAAACAATAGGAGAACAATTCACCTTCTTACAAAGTTTCAAATGCTTTATTCTAGTATTGCCACAAGTGAGAGCATTGAAGTAATACATTCAATTATGACACGATGGACTTTGAGGGAAAAGGATCCAGTCAAAGGATAGATACGGAGGTCCAGGAAAGTAGGTTTGCAGTGAAATAGAATGTAAGAGGGAAAACTTCTGTCACAGGTCATTTATGTGTTACTTGACTGAATTTGAACGCAGACATTTGCTGGAGATGTGTCTACACTGCCCATGGCTCTCCTCGGGACAGGAAAGTTTATTTCCCAGCTGATAGAAAGGTGTTTGACCCAGAGATTTGTTTTTTAATGATCCAGAAATTTTGACTTCATAAAAGCCAGCCATCTGGTAAGAGGTCTGTCTCCTTTCCAGAGAAAGCCCCCATCTAAGCAGCCCTCTGAGCTGGCACCGTCTTCTTCCAGCTTTGAGAAGGAACAGGAATGACAGGACAGGGCCATCTCTCCAGCCAGTTGTATGCAAAACATCCAATTTGATCACAGACCTGCCAGAACTTGAGGCAGAATGCATCTGAAAGCATTGGGACACTTCCAGTAAGGAACATTTTCTTCTTCCATTTCGAGTGGAAGAAAGGGTCCTGCGACATTAATTACTGTCAATTTCATTGAACCTAACTCACCATCTGACTTTAGGGATAACAGTTTCCTTTTCTGTCTTTATTTTTGTTACATGTCAAGAAAATGCTGCCTCCCGTGGATGGAAGATTGAGCATACACGTCGGATTGAACTAGAAATGACAATAAGGTTTGTCAGCCTTATCTTTTAAGAAAAATAAAGATGAGAGAAGTTACTTTCTGCTCAGTGCTTTCTTGAAGACATTTTGTGGTTATGACACAACTTACTTTCCTTTTGTAACAGGTGGTAGAAATGGTCTCCATTTAAAAGAAATGTGTTTTACAATGGAGTTAAATAAATGGTGGTGGCTTATCCACCAATCCACAGGTACAAGGCTGATAGATATTTCAGCTCTTCCCAGATCTGTGCTGACACTGATTTCTACTGCCTGAAACACATTAATCTAACATTACAGCCAAGCTAGTAGGAAAACAATTATTAAACACAATACAGATTCAGCAGTTGGTTTATACTGTCTGTAACTCATTTCTAGTTCTAGAATTTCATGGGACATTCACCAATGATTCTTAATCACCACTCTTATATTCATTGTTTAAAAGTAAACTTAATCTGCACACCTCCCATTTTTTTTTGTGTGTGTGTGTGTGTGTGTGTGTGTGTGTGTGTGTGTGTGTGTGTGTGTGTGTGTGTGTGTGTGTGAGAGAGAGAGAGAGAGAGAGAGAGAGAGAGAGAGAGAGAGAGAGAGGTTCATATGCTTGGGCATGTGCTTGCTTCATTGTGCACGTGCAGGTCTGAGGATTTCTTCCAGGTGTTGTCCTTGCCTTCTGCCTTGGTTGTGACATGGTCTCTCCTATTTTTGTCTCTGGGGATGACATGATATGTAGCTGTCCCTTGAGCTTGATTATCCAGACTCTGCCTCCCATTGCCATAGGCACATGGACATCACAGACACGGGCTTACTTTGCATCTGGCTTGATGTCCGTTCTGGTTCTTTGAACTCCAGTTATCAGGCCTGGCAAGTGCTTCAGAACCACGGAGCCCTCCCCTCAGCCCTTTCATTTTCTACTGGTTAATTCATTTCCACCCTACCTTGAACTCTCACTCCTAACAAATGTCTCATCTTAAGTTTTCTTAGAATCAAACATTTACAGATTAAAACTTGGCCGAATAATTTGGGTATATTGTCTTCCAGGATTCTTTCCTCTAAGAGAAGTTGTCTACTGAGATGCAAGAAGACCGTTTTCATCACTGAGGTCTTATTGATCCCGTGGAAGAGATGAACTGCCTTTCACTAAGGACAGAGAGAAGAGCCGTGCAAGGGAATAATGAGAATGAAGATGGAGATTGGAAGGAACACATAAAGACGTATTTATTCTAGTGCTTTAAAGAAATAAATTCAATTTTGCATGACTATCATTGGCAAGTATCCATCGTCTTTTTTATTATTTATTCACTTGCAAACTAAGAGAGAAACGAAAGAGAGAGAGAAAGAGAGAGACAGAAAGAGAGAGAGAGAGAGAGAGAGAGCTAGCACAAACCAGGGCCTCATGCCAGACACGTGTCACTTTTTGCACTTGGCTGTACGTGAGCACTGCAAAATTGAGCCCAGACCATCAGGCTTTGCAAGCAAGGACCTTTAACTGCTAGGACATCTCTCCAGCACCCTATTTGTATGTAATATAAAGTATTATGCTGTAAGGTTTCTTAACTGTTTGTAACATAAGAAAAATAGCTATTTTCCAAAATCTTCATGGGACTAATACTTTTCCCTTAAAGTTATCTTATCTGAATGCAGAAATATACTCCTTCCTTACAGCTTTGTAAACCACCGAGTCTCTGTACATAAGAAGCCTCTGTCCTCATTGTGGTCTAGCATGTGTTCGTTGGTGTCCTTTCTGACTTGCTGATGCTGAGTGATTTTCTTAGCCAGCAGTGAACCTGAGACTCAGTGTGACCGCTCACATTACTGTCAAAATATAAAAAGATCTTTGATTATCATGCCAAAAATATAATCTCATATAGACTTAGTAATAAGGGGCTCATTTTTCTCAAAGAGTTTTCTTTTGCAACCAGATTTTTTTTTTTTTGAAGTAGGATCTCATTGTAGTCCAGGCTGACCTGGAATTCACTATGTTGTACTCTCAGGGTGGCCTTGAACTCATGGCAATCTTTCTAGCTCTGCCTCCTAAATGCTGGGATTAAAGGCGTGCACCACCATGCCAGGCTCTTGCTATTTTGCTTTGTTTGTTTTGCCATCAGATTTTTAAAGTGGAGAAATTCTCAATATTTAACCACTGTCCTTTACCTTGTAGCTTTCCCCACCTAACTTACTGGAAGCCAGCTCAGTAAGAGTAGTTAACTGAGGAGGGATCACCTGCAAGTCTTCCTTGGATAAATTGGGATCTCCTGACTAGTCTATCAGAAAGAAGTCTTCCTCCCTTCCCACCTCATTTATAGTGATTATACTATAAGCAAACCTTCTAGGACACAGGGTTTATTTACATAAACAGGTTCTACTTCCCACACACACTATACTTCAGCCATTGTACTTTCTGAATGGAGGTAGAATCTTTCTCCATAAATTTTCCTCTGTTTTTGCTTGGAATTCTTCCTTCTATCGTTATTTCTCCCCCACTTATACATCCTTATGTTTCATATTTCTCATAGAAATAAACTATCTTCTATTGCTTAGCAAACTTGTAATAATAATACCATTTTTATCATTTTAATAGATAAGACTATAAACTACACCACCCACTTCATATTTCTCCATTCTCCCTCATTCTCTGTCTTCATTTCCTTTATCATTTCTGATATGGTTAGTATAGTTATATTAACTATTTTATTTTCTTTCCTTAAACCGTCTTTGAAATGATAAAACATGTTTCAGTTCTTCCCTTATCCTAGAAGTTAAAGAAAAATATTTCACTCGAATTTAATTAATGAGCTCTGTTTCCCATGCTGGGGAGTGAGCCCAGGCCGAGCTAGTGAGCACTCTACCACCGAAACACACCCCAGGCCTCATGTGCTTACCTTGTCCTTTGACAGTTTGTGATTTATATAAACTAGTGTCATTGACTTCAGTTTTATTTTAAATTTTATTCCTACCATCCATTATGCTCTCAAGTAATCAGTACCTACATAGATTTGGTAACAGCTTACATGAACTTTGCTCCTCTGCTTTCCTCATTCTTCAAAATCTCGCAGTTAGGGTACCAATAGAGCCTTTAAAAATTCTGAAGTCTGTGCTGGGGAGATGGCTCAAGTCGGTAAACGTAAGGAGAAGAGTTTTGGCCCCCAGCACTCAGATGAATGCTGGGCAGGCACAGGGCCGCTGTGATCTCAGAGCTCAGAGGGAGATGGGAAATGTCTGGGGTGAAATGGCCAGCTAGACCAGCCAGACCTGCAAGCGATGGGCTCCCAGGAGATACCATTTCCTCATTAGGAACGTGCAGAGCAATTGAGGAAATCATCCGACTTCAACCTCTGACCTACACATGTATGTACACACCTTGCACACACACACACACACACACACACACACACACACACACACACACACACCAAATCCTGTAGTAAAATTATGTTTTCTAAATGAACTTTATTTAGTACAACTTGTTAAAGTATATCTGTTTTAAGCAACTAATTTCTTGGTTGTGCATTACATAAGAAGAGATCACTTTCTGTCCCCGGGCTTCAGTGACTGCTGCTGAGGAAGCATGTTGGGTCTGATGAGTTCTGAAGGTCACACTTTGTCTGGTTCCACAAAGATCGTTTCTGCCTTTTGTGACTTGATGCTTTGCCATATCATGTCTGGGTGTGAATTTCTTAGTATTGTCCCTTCTCAGTATTATAATTAATTAATCTACTTATTTGTTTCCAAAAAGTTTGGATTAAGTTTTTTTTAATCACTTCTAGATAATTCCTTGAGAATTTGTGGCTAATATAGATTTTCCACAACCTTAAGATATTTCTTACAAACATTAACTATATTAGTAGGTTTATGGGGTATTGAAAAACGATAGGAATAGTTATCAACAATGCCTGCATCGAATACTCTGCACTTTCTACACTAAGCTGACTGAAATTTCTGCTGATTTTGTGTCCAGATGGATAAAGTGGGAAGGGCTGAACAGAAGGACTGTGGTAATGTGACCGTGTACTTACTTTAGGAAAATTATTATCCTAATGATCTTTCTGAGTTAACTTTTTAAAACCACAATATCCAAGTGGACAACCCCCAGTTGTCTTTGCAGTGATACAGTCTGCTAGGCAAACCTTAAAAGTGAAGGCACAAAACGCACACAGCCTTCTAAAAGCTTTGAGCCATGATTAAAAATAGATGTGTTGGTAAAATATTGATGGGACCTTTTGGCTCACAAATAGAACCAGTTCCCAAATGTACACTCTTCCACTGTCTTACGGAAGAGTTTTCGGTATTTTTAGGATTCCTCAGAGAAAATTGCTTTGAAAAAGAGAACATTTAGAGTATGCTTTTAACCTACACAGATTTTTCACTAGTGAAACTGATCTCCAGCTCAGTTGTAAGTTTTCTTTCTTTCTTTTCTTTATAAATCAAGGTGATTTTGTTCTACTGTGGTTTGGAACTTTCTTTTACAGTAGATCTTTAAAAATCACCTGGGCAGGGGAATAATAAAATGGATTATTTGGAAAATATCTTTCCATTTTTGCATGTTTTCTCCAGGATGTCCTACTAGAAAAAAGAAATAGACACCTCTTTAAAATGTTCACCTGGCTGTACCTGGCCCTGTGAAAATCAAATACATAAGCAGAGAGCTAATAATAACCTTGAAACTGAGAATATCTCATCAGGAATCCCAAAATGCTTCACCACTATTTTTGGAGTTGGTACTTTAGAGAGAAACTTGTGAAACACACCCGATTTATCATATCTCCTGTTGTGTGTTGAGGTCTCAGTTGAGAAGAGGGATGCTAAGTAACACACTGAAAGACAAGTCCCAGAATTTCTTCTTTACTGAAGGTCTGTGGTTTCTTTCCCCGTAACATGGGTTCAGCTTTTATCTATGAGACACCAGCTTTCCCCAAGTGCTTCATACTAAAATATGTGATGTCCCACGGAGATCTATTGATCAGTATTTAACAAGGGCTACGGAAACTTCTGCATTTAATGTCTAGACATTCTCTCATGCGTGGATTTGTAAATATAGGACTTTTCAACATAATATTTATTAATTGCCATAATTTATCCTAATAGCTCATGTAGATTGTTCATAATTTATATGAAATCTTGATGTTAATACTTATTGGTACATTTGTATCATAAATTAAGAGCATTGGATTAATATTAAATAATGCGTGTTTTTCTCCTAGTCTTCTCTCTTAATTTTCATTCCTCCAGTCATTTAACAAACATTTATTAAGCATCTTTTATCTATGTAGGTAGTACATAATTAACATGTGTATAAAGTAAAAGACCATTCTAATTGTCAAGGCTGCCAAAGTATAAAGCAAAATTGTCGGGCTGGAGAGATGGCTCTGTGGTTAAGGCACTTGCCTCTAGTGCCTAAGGCCCCTGGTTCAATTCCCCAGGACCCACATAAGCCAGACCCACAAGGAGGTGGCCCTGGAGCTATCTCTCTCTCTCTCTCTCTCTCTCTCTCTCTCTCTCTGCTTGAAAATGAATAAATAAAATATTTTTTAAAATAAAGCAAAATTGTCTACAGTACATGCATTTGTTAATTATCATATAAACTGAGAAAAATCTTTTTTGAATTTGCTCAGTTAATGTTTCTATTTGAAACCATAAGAGTAGTAGAAATTACAGAAATGTTACATTCATCTAATATTTGTATCATCATCATTGTATTTAATTTTGATTATGTACCACTACTAATAAGTCAATATGCAGATCCTTATTTGATGTTTATAGCAATTCTAATAAGTACATTCTATAATAGTTGTTTTACCAATGGATATTGAAACACGGATGCAAACATCTCTTTAAGATCCTAATTCCATTATTTTGGATGTATATCGAGAGAGGAGTGGTTGTTGAATTATATTGTTATTTTATTTTTAAATTTTACAGATGGGCTGGAGAGATGGGTCCATGGTTAAGACTAATGACCCTGGTTCAATTCCCCAGCACCCACCTAAAGCCAGATGCACAAAGTGCTGAAGTCAGTGGGATAGCTGGAGTTTGTTTGCAGCACCCAGGGGCCCTGGAGTGCCCGTTCTCTTTCTGTCTCCTATCTCTCTCTGCTTGCAAATAAGTAAAGAGAAACATCATACTGTTTCCCAAGCAACTACATTCCCACCAACAGGGATAAGGCTTCTGAATTCTGAACATCCTCATTAGTAGATTTGTTTTTTTTTTTTTTTAAAGTAGCTTTGGTGATGTGAGGAGCAGTGTCACCATGGTTTGATTTTCAGACCACTCCTTCATTGGCTGACCAACTTTTTTATATGCCACTATGTCAATGGACTCTGTATTCTGACTTCCTTGAAAATACAGATGAAACCTGAGGACATTATGCTAATGAAGGAATCAAGTCCCAGAAAGACATAGATATCCTGATTCTATTTACATGAGGCATCAAAAATGGAAATTAATAGATACAGAATGGAGACCACCTAAAAACGAGAGCAAGGGAGAAAGGCTAGTTGTTCAGTGGCTGTGAAGTTTCATTTTTTCACACAAAGAGTAAATTCTACACACTCTATGTGCCTGACAGCACCGTGAGGTGTTAGAGGCTCATGGAGGGGAATGACTGAGCACCTTGCTTTAATTTCTATTGCGAGGAAACAGTACAGCGAGTCTAGAACCTCGGCAGTCTGAGATCAGACTCTGTGCTTCTGAGATGCTTCAGGTTTGGATTAATATGGGAGCTTCCATGTTCTCATACATTTATTTAAGCACCTTGCAGGCTTCCCGAATCACTCCTGCTGCTCGGCTGCATGTATTTTTAATGGGAATATGTTTTACATACCACGAGGGACACAAATGTTTAGCCTGATAACTGCTCCTGATCTTTTTCCTGATTCCCATATGGTTAGATAAAGCTTCTTCAGATGCTCCTGTCACTGCACAGATCTATCATTAAAGCGGAACACTGAGGTCCTATGAACGTTGGTTATCACAAGCACAATTATTAAAGGTGACATTTTTCAAATTACTTTAGTAATCTTGATTTTCTTTATGTTCAGAACATCTCACGTTAGCTGGAGGCAACCATTTTCTTTTCAACAGAGGAAGATTAATTTTTTTTTTATCTTAAGGTCCTCAAACGGCATTTTCTTTTTCTTAGGTGCACATGACTTTTTTCTTTTACTATTGTAAGCCACTATCTCTGTGGTTATTTGTTATAGGAAGGATAAGAAGCATACAATTATGATAAAAATTATTACACTAATTTTAAACGTGCAATTATTTATATTTTTATTTAGTTTTAATGTTTTTTATTATTATTATTTTTTATTGTCCATAATGAGTTACAACATTTATTTAGTGGGCAAACAATGAGTTGTTATCCCCAATTCCCCACTGCCCTCCCCTCCCCCCTCAACTGGATAACCTCCTCCATGGGTCGTCTGGATCAGTTATTTTTAATGTTTTTATTGGCTTAGAATGATATATATTAACACAACAGTATGCTCAGTATCATAGGTTCTTAGATAAAGCCATTGAATCCATGATGACATTCCTTCATATGCATTAGTTATTCATGACTCTTACATTCTTTTAAGTCTACTTAGTGGTTAGCTCTCAGCAGCTTCTGGCTTTGGTATGTTTTGAGGATCCTCAGTGTCTGTCTCCAACACCCTGATGGTTTTGTCAGGCTCGCAGTGGAAGCATCACTCTTGCCCATCTCTCCAGTTCCTCAGTGGATTCACCTGAGCCCTAGCTGATGCGCAAGGGGAGATTCATATTCTGCCAGTGAGTGAGCAATCTTTTCTTTTCTTATTTATAGATTTTGATTGCCTTTGCTTCTCACTGTTTTCTAAAAGCAAAAAGAAAAAGAGATTCTCCAAGTAGAGTGAGACCAGCATAGGTTAAAGGGGATAAATATTGTTAATTTAGAGATTTTGATGGGTGTAGCCTCTCTTTTGGCCAAAGACTAGTGGGAGCTTCTCATTGGAGTCCATGATCCTGGTCTCCATAGGATTCTGACTTGGTTCCCAGTTCCACTCTTGGGTTCCTGTCCACTGAGTAGATCCCTTAGCCAATCAGAGAGCCATAAGTTTCCACTTAGCCAATCAGAGAGCCATAAATTTCCACTTAGCCAATCAGAGAGCCATAAGTTTCCACTTAGCCAATCAGAGAGCCATAAGTTTCCACTTAGCCAATCAGAGAGCCATAAGTTTCCACTAGTCTGGGTGCCACTATTGCACAGGTGTACATCTTGTCAGGCTGGTTGCTTTTGTGTTATTTTCCTTTTCCTTCCTTGATTCTTGATTCTTTTAGCTTTTAGATGTTTTAGTTTTAGAAGTAGGGTCTCACTCTAGAACCCATTCTTCAGTCTAATTCTCACCTTGAGCTCAGGGATATCCTCCTGCCTCAGCCTCCCCAGTGCTAGGATTTAAGGTGTGCAACACCACTCAAGGCTTAGTGTTGAGATTATTTTTAATATCTTTATTATGAATAAGTAAATACATTGTATGAGCACATCTTGTGAAGGTGTCCCTGTTTCCCTCCTCTCTGTCCTCTACCCACTGGTGTCATTCCTCAGTGCACATACTGGATCTGTCCATAGGATAGGGGGTTATGAACTGCTCCAGAGGTAGCCAGTTTTTCTTTTTTTCTTCCCCCTTCGTGTATTGTTGCTGAGGGTGTCCATGACTCTGGATATTGTCCCCCACCATGGCTCTTACATTCTTTCTGCCCCTCTTCCGCTCAGTTCCCTGAGTCATAGTGGCTGAGTTTTGAGTCAGCTTTGTTGTTGAGATCTTAATGATCTCTGGATCTTTGCCCTGGGTTTTGTTGGGTATCCTTGGTGTCTGTCTCCATTGACCTTTCATGGGTTTTCAGACTTGCTGTGGTGATTGGTCTCCTGTTTGTCTTGTCACTTTCTCATAGGGTTCATTTGGGTCCTGTGTGAAGGCTAGGTGTGGTTTGTCTCCTGCAAGGATGTCAGCCATCATCCCATGTCTTGTTGGTGGAATTGAGTTGTCCCCAGCTCTCTCAATGCCTTCTGAAAAATACAAGCAGAATCTCCCTTGGAGAGTGAGATCAATCAATATAGGTTAAATGAGACAACACTGATATTTTGGCCAGCTCCTAATGGGTACGTCTTTGTTGCTTTCTGGTAGTGGGAATTTCCCCTAGCAGCCAGAGTTCTTGGTCCCCATAGAATTATGCCATGGATCTCAGTTCTAGTTAAGGGTTCCTTGTCACTGAGCAGATCTCTTAGCCAAGCAGTAAGCCATTGATTACCCTCCTCAGTTTAGTGCCACTATTGCACAGATGAGCATTTCTTGACTTGTTGGTCTCTTCCATACAGCCGTGTGTTCAACATTCTTGTGACAGCTATCTATATTGAATATCAGTCGTCTCTCTTTCTCCAAATATCACTGACCAATTTCCCCTGACAGCTCATGCAACACCTTCCAGTGCTACACATGCTACCTTCTGGGAACTGGTTACCATTCTGGATTTAGCAGGATCTCTTGGTGTTGTTTGATGACACTGTATGATTTCTTCAGCAATAGGGTCTTACCTTAGGCCTGGGGCAGGAATTCCAGAGCTTTGACAGAAGTCTGTCATGTTTTGGGGACCTCGTGAGTCTCTTTGATCAGTGTTGGAAGGAACCAATTACTGGGACAGGGAGATGCAGGCCTGAGCAATTATTCTTGAGGTTAGGCTTCCTCTCATTCTACTCATGGCCCGTCTTACCTGGTAAGACCCTCAACATCCTTAAAGCGCTAGGGTTTTAAGATGTCAATTCGTTATTAGTTTAGTATACTGTATGAATTCCCCCTCCCATTTCCCCCTCCAATTCTTTCCATTCCTTTTTATTGTCTCTCCTTTCATTTTATTAATGTTCCAGTTTACCATGATTAGGAACCACACATGTAGGAGCATATGCAGCCCTTGGCTCTCTGCTCTTGTGTGTGGTCGCTAAGAATGATCTGTGCCAAGTCCGACCATTTTTCTTTAAATTTCATTCTGTCATTTTCCCTTTCAGCTGCATAAATTTTTATAGTGTAAATGTATCCCAACTTTGATACCCATTTGTCCAGTGATGGGCATTTGGGTTGGTTCTAATTCTTTGCTATTTGAATTGAGCTGCTATAAACATGGTTGAGCAAGTGTCTCTGTACTTTGGCGAGGAAACTTGGATGTAGATGCCCAGTAGAGGGATAGCTGGGTACTCTGGTAGCTCTATACCCATCCTGTTCAGGAGCCTCTACACTGCTTTCCATGGTGGTTGTACAAGTTTGCATTTCCACCAGCAGTGAACGAGGTTCCTTTTTTTTAACGATTGCCATTCTGACTGGAGTGAGATAGAATCTCATTGTTTTGATTTGCATTTTTCTGATGATTAATGACATTGAAGATTTTTTCAAAATGGAGTTGGCCATTTGTATTTCTTCCTCAGTGAATTGCCTGTTGAATTCAGTTCCCCATTTTGTGAGAGGGCGGTTTGATAATTTTTTATTTAATTTTTTGAGTTCTTTATGCATTCTAGATATTAGACCTCTATCCATATTGTTACTGGTTTAGATTAACTCCCAGTTTGATGGTGGTCTATTGGCTTTGAGAATGGTATGTTTGTCTGTACAGAAGCTTTTTAGCTTGATTAGATCCCATTGGTTAAGTGATTATTGCACTTCCTGGGCTATCAGAGGTTTATAGTTTTCTTCCAGGGTTTTCAGAGTTTTAGGTCTTACATTGAGGTCTTTGATCCATTTGGAGTTGATTTTTGTGCATGGGGAGAGGGTCTAGTTTCATTTTCCTTGCAAGTGTTTATCCAATTTGTCCAGCACCATTTGTTAAAGATGATATCTTTATGCCAGTTAATATTATCTTTCTTGAATATGAAGTAACTATAGTTGCTTGAGCTTAGGGCAGGATCTTCAATTCTGTTCCATTGGTCTACATGTTGATTTTTGTGCCAGAACTATGCTGCTTTTGTTACAATGGCTTTGTAATGTATCTTTAAGTCAAGTATGGTGAAACCGCCTGATGTGCTTCTTTTACTAAGGATGACTTTGGATTTCTGAGGCCTTTTTCCTTTCCAAATAATTTTGGAGATTATTTTTTCTATGTCTGCAAAGAATGAAGCTGGTATTTTTATTGGTATTGCATTGAATCTGTATATAGCTTTTGGAAGTATTGCCATTTTCACTATATTAATTCTACCTTTCCATCTTTTCGTGTCATCCTCAATTTCCTTCTTGAGAGTTTTTATGTTTTCATTATACAAGTCTTTCACCTCCTTGGCTAGTGTTATTCCAAGGTATTTGATTTTATGTGTGGCTAGTGAAAGTGGGACTGTTTAGCTGACTGCTCTTTCTGTATGCATGCCATTTGCATATAGGAAGGCTACTGATTTTTGTGTGTTAATTTGGTATCCTGCCTCTTTGCTGAAGGAATTTATCACATTCTGGAGTTTACTGATACTATTCTTCGGGTCTGTTATGTATAGGATCATGTCTTCTGTGAAAAGGGATAGTTTCACTTCTTTTCCAATTTGTATCCCTTTTATGTCTTTCTCCTGTCTTATTGCATTGGCTAGAACTTCAAGGACTATGTTGAAGAGCTGTGGTGAGAGTGGACACCCCTGTCTTGTTTCTGAGTTTAGTGCAAACTCCTTGAGTCTTTCCCCATTAAGTATTATTTGGGCTTTAAGAGTTTTGTATGGCCTTAATTATATTGAGGTATAGGCCCCCTATTCCAAGTCTTTTAAGTGTTTTGATCATGAAGTGTTGTTGGATTTTCTCAAAGGCTTTCTCTGCATCGATTGAAATGACCATGTGGTTTTTGTGGTTAAGTTTATTAATGTGGTGGATTATGTTGATTGGTTTCCATATGTTGAACCAACCCTGCATCCCTGGGATGAAGCCTATATGGTTGAGGTGGATAATATTTTTAACATGTTGAATTCAGTTTGCAAGGGTTTTATTCAGAATTTTTGCATCTAAGTTCATCAGGGATATAGGTCTATAGTTTTCCTTTCTGGATTTATCTTTGTCCAGTTTTGGTATTAGAGTGATGCAAGCTTCATAGAAGGAGTTTGGAAGTATTCCCTGCTCTTCTATTACTCTAAAAAGCTTCAGAAAGAGTGGTTTGAGTTCTGGGATGAAGGTTTGGTAGAATTCAGCTGAGAATCCATCAGGACCCAGACTTTTCCTTCTGAGGAGGTTTTTCATTACATTATTGATTTTGATTCATGTAATAGGTTTATTTAGGAGATTTATCTGTTCTGAGTTTAGTTTTGGTAGGTGGTTGGTGTCCATAAATTTGTCAATTTCTTCCAGATTCCCCAGTTTTGTGGAATAGAGGTATGTTAATTTCTCTCTTTTATTTCATTTCTCTTTTTTATACTTTCATTTTCCTTTCCCACCAAGAACAGTTATTATGGTGGTAGCTAATTATAAAACTTCTCAATACTTATTTCTAGTTAACCTTTGACACAAATGAATGATGTATTTTTTTCTGAACACTTACTGAGGGATTATTACAATTTATTTCGATGTAGACAACATAAAATAAACTGTATTCTTTTGCAGGTCTGGAACATTCATATTGAAAACCTTTTATACTTCAATTCTAAAATATGATCTCTATACTAATTTTATGGGAATATTTATTTTGTGTCAATATAATTACCTTAAAATTTTAAAGTGAGCAGTGAACAGTTCACTGGAGTTAATGGTGTGACATTTTATTCTGCTCTGGTAATTTCCTCTGTTTTTTATGTAACTTAGTTGCGCTCACATTATCTAGATGGATACTCTTATAATTCATTTTTCTTTTGGTTGATGCAAATGGGTTGCATATTTAGACTTTAATCATGGAGGGGGAATTGAGCCCTCAAATTCATTAGAAGACATTTGGTCTTTTTCCCTATTCTGATATGGTTGGGTAAGGCAACGTGGAGTGCTTTCTATTTTGCTGGTCAGTGACTGCCCTGGAAAGGGTTGCAGAATGTGAAGACCAAAGCGCCTTTCTCTTATTTCTGATTTAATCCATGGCAGACCCTTTATCTTCACAATATGGAATCCCTTAGGCTAACAGTACACTGTTCTTTCCCTCAGGGACAGTGGCACTATATGTACAGTAGGATTTCCTAGAAATGAACCGTGCTTCAGGAAAACCATGTACTTTACAATCATTTAGAAATGCTTATGCAGGTTTCTAATCATTACACTTCAGAATAAGAGCAACATTACAGTGGTTTTAATGTAACTACATATTTCTCAAGGGACATTATGTGTCAACATTAGAAAGGAGCATAGAAAAAATCAACACAGTCATTATTGAGAATCAATTGCTAGAGTTAGAGATTATCTTTATGGTTATGAATAGAATATATGATAACCTCTACCATTAACCGCTCTTTCATCGCTTGCACTAGTGTGTTCCTCAGACAGAAATTAGTAAGAAGTCAGCATCAAATCACACAAACCTCTGAAAATGTTTCATCTTAGTCATACTTTCTGCGTCATGATCTCTCATTCAAATTTAGGATCTTATTTTAGTTCACGCCTTGTCAATAGCCCCCCAAAAGTCACACAAGACATGAAATAATTGCTTCTGAAGACACTCACATTCCATGTGAGTATATTTACCTTCTGAGTCTCTCAACAGGTTTTTGGTGGGTTCCTGTGGATCACTTCCTACATCATTACATTTATCCATCCTTGTCTTCCTCCCAGACAGTCTGACATATCTGAATATAATCCCCTCCCACAACCTTCCTTGTTCTCCCTTCCCTTCCCTTAGTATTCTTTCCAGTGTTCTTTCCCTGTTGTATTTTTGGCATCATTATTTCCCCCCTGTTATTCAGGTCTTGTGTAGGTATCTTCAGCCATATGAATGCCATGAACAATTTGTGGCTGAAAGACAGTATTGCAAAGTACCCCTCCCCTCTTTTTGACTCCTAATGTATCATTAGCTGAGTTCATTTGATACTTTGAGAAAGAGCTCTTACTCTCTCAATTATTATAACTTACAAATGGAAATGTCACCACCAGATGAATTGAGTGTATTAATTCATGAATATGATATATCAACATCACTGTTGAGCTTTTCATATGTGACAGATGCATTGTGGATAATTCTCATTTTGATATTTAATATGTTGTCATTTTTCATAAAATAATAAATGATGTATAATCACACTTGTTATTAATTGCCTACAATTGTTTGATTCATTTCTTCTGAGGAATTGAGAAATTGTGTAAGTGGAAACTCATTGTTCAGAATAATAATGCACAGCTATGAAACTCATTATTAATTTGCAATCTGTCCATTTCTGCTTTTTTAAAAACATAGAAGCATTTGAGTGAGTAACCTAAATGCTTGTCAACATCTAGTTTTATGTGATTTCAACCTCATCTACTGTGTGATCACATTCATATGGGTTTTCTGTCATCTTTTTCTCAACAGGTGCAAGAAATGTCTCCTATATTTCTATTTATAAGCAGGAGTCAAAATGACCCTTGGATAATAAAATCTTTTGTGTCTTTATTTTTTTGTCCAAAATCATGAGATTTTTTTTAAAAAAAGTAAATTAAACCAAGAATCCCATCAATAATGAACTGGATGAATTCCAACTGTGAGACTATCAATGCTTAGTTTGTATTATAATACAAAAATAATATTAATAACAATTTTCAGTAAAATTAGGTGAAGTTGAAGAATCTTTACATTTTGAAGAACAAGAGACATCAGGTAATTAAATAAGTATGAAACAGAAAACTTATTGGGAAGAAACTCTGGTGTTGAAGTGTTTCTCTTGTAAGCTGAACAGCCAACTTTTGATCCCCACAACTCACATCAAAGAGAGGTACAGTGACAGGCATTTGTGGTCCCAGTGCTGTGGAGGTAGAACCAAGCAGGCCCATAGGGCTTGCTGGCTGGCAAGTCAAGCTTCTCAAAGTGGCTCTCAGACCAGAGAGAGTCTGTCTAAAACAGGTGAATAGTATACCTGCAGAACTACATTAAGGTTGGGTCCTCTGGCTTCCATATCCAGTGCTCATGCATGTTTCTGCATACACACATACTTGCACACACACACAAACAAGCACACACAACTCCACGCACAGAAGCAAAACCAAAACCACCACAAGAGAAACAAGCAGAGGTTTTGGAGACCAGGTGAAACAGAGTAGGACCACAAGAAATCAAAGAGAACAACTTAAAGATGTAATCGAATTATAAAGTTTTGCATAACCAAGGTCTTGATTAATACTATTTTTTCTACCTTGATGCATTTTCAAAAATCTGCTTTACCCTAAAGCTTAGTCACTCCAGATCCTATTGAAGTACTTCATCTTTTGGAAGTCCTTTCTAGAACTAATTTTTGTTTTCATGTTCATTTTTCTGAACTGGATTTCAAGGACTTTTGTTGACTGGTCCATAAATTACATACCATTATGTTTTCATAAAGCTCTTCATAGGGTAGACACATATAATAATATGAGTCACCTTAACTAGCTTTTATTAAAATTTTATTGCCCTAGAAATACTGAAAATTTCAGCCTATTGTCATAAATGAATAATGTGAAGGAGCAGTTATTTTGTTAAACTGACAATACAAATTAAGCATCTGAATAATTTCCAAGAGTTGCTGCTAAGATTTATATGGATACATGAAGCATATTTATGCAAAATATCAGAAAACTACTTTTGATTAGGACTATTCTCTCCCTGGTGTTGTCATTATTTTAGACGTAGGGAGTCCCTTGCGTCTCCATGTTTATCAGCTGTCCATCATCTGCCAGCCCTTGGATCAGATGTGCTAAACTCCGTACATTATAGTCAAAGGTTTGATGGTTAATTACATGGAAATTTCATAGTTTGACATCTTTTCCTTTTTGCCTGCTGCAGTCTCTTTGATTTTTGCTAAAAATTGAGCCACCTCTTTCATCTTTTGGCACAGGGAAGCCAGCAATTTTCATGAAAAAAAAATATGCAAAGCCCTTTTGCTTGTAAGAGACCTTGATGTCTCTGTCTTCAGATATAAGGACACACACACACACACACACACACACAGAGTAAATTCCCCTTTTACTTCTGATAGCCAAGGGTATACGCCCATATACACTGTGAATCATGCCTAAAGACAGGTAACAACAGAGATAAGACCTAGGTCAGCATCTTTCTAGGTTTGAGGTGAAACTTCCCGGAGCCAGAGGCACCATGGACACCGGGTACATTCATGTATTGAGTTTACATGTATAGAGTTTACATACCTAAAGGAGGTTCAGGTCACGAGGGTTGAGTATGAGAAATCCATGACGGTGTTCTCATTATCATTAATCTAGGTTGTGTTTGATTATCATGCATGCTCCGTCTCACAAGTGTGTGGGGCTGTGTTCAGCAGTGAGACATTACTTTGTTTTAGGATAAGGAAAGAGTGTTAAGAGCCAATGTGCTTATTCTCAGAAATGTCTGGATTATAGTTGTCTATGTCTAGACATTTCAATGTACTGTTTCTAGAAACATACTGGGAAATGAAGAAATATTTCATAGGAAACGTCATTGTTCTGGGTTTGGGATTTTGCTAATGTTGATAAGCATTTTATTGTATTACAAAACATCTGATGGCAAGACAGACTTCTTGGGTTGGTTTTTAAGGCAGGATTTTACTCTATCCCAGGCCGACCTGAAACTTAATCTGTGGCCCCTGACTGGCCTCAAACTCTTACCTCAGCCTTCCAGGTGCTAGGATTAGAGGTGTGTGCCACCATGTTCCTCTCAAGTTAGAATGCTACTTTATCATTTATTTGTGTTACAGAAGTAGTAGTTTGTATACAATATACAGTATAAGGAGCGTGGTGGTTTGAGTGTACATGTGTGCCCTCATAGACTCAGGCATTTTTTATTAAGATTAAACTTTCTACTTATGTGTCCAGCATCTCAGTGGGAGCAGATACTAGGTCCACTCCTACTGGGTATGTAAATAGATAGTTTTAGCTCTGGCTGTTCCTGTTGGCTGGGGCTGGGGCTGGGGCTGGAGCTGGGGGCTGAGGCTGATCTGGGGCTGGGGCTTTAGCTGGGGTTGGGGCTGGGGCTGGGGCTTTAACTGGGGCTTGGGTTGGAGCTGGAGCTGGGGGCTGAGGCTGATCTGGGGCTGGGGCTATGGCTGGAGCAGGGGCTGGCTTTTATCTTTCTGCTGTAAATGCTGAAGTGTGTCAGCTTTCTCCACCATGATGGTGCTTCCTCTGGACTTTGTGGAATAAACCTTTCCCTCCTATAAAAAGCTTCTGGCCAGATGTTTGTCCCAGCAACCAAAAGCTAACACAACAGTGAGAAGCACATATATAATCTGTTAATGCAATATAGTGATACATATTTACTTACTGATAGACATTGAATATTGACTCAAGATGTAGCAGAGTAGATGTTGAGAATAGAAAATATTAAATGCTTCAATATTCATGCTTAAACTTTCTCTAGGCATTTTTGTTAAAAAATATAGTGAAACACACACAAATGTGTGTCTGAATTATAAGATTTGTAGAATTGAATTTAAAGATTTGTAGAATTGAATGTTTACCATTTAGAGTTGTTTCTTCCAATAGTTGATAGCTGACTTTCAGATATTTTTTAATCAAATGTAACTTTGAGATAAACTTGTGTAGTGATTAACCCTTTAGGTAATTATTTGAGTTTTCATACGTAGTAATATTTTTATTTGAAAACTATTTACTAGCCTGTCCAGTGAGTTCACAATAGTAGATGAAAGTAACAAGAGATGTTCATTCCACAGAGTGGAGAGCTAAAGCATGTGCTACTGAGTTATAGCCACTGATAATATAACTCAGGAATTATATGTAAAATTAAATCAATTCATGTTATACTGTCATTTCTTTAAGTGGAGACTCTAGGAAATTAGAAAATTATAATTTGATAAATAATGAGTGATTAACTAAGATTGTCTCAGAAATAACATGATTGCAATGTCATCATAGCACCTTTGAGAGTTAAAGCTTAGAACAAAGTTCCATAACTGTGCATTAACCATTGGTGATTATTTCCACATCCCTGTCTTCCTCATGATTTGAACCCCTTTGGTGATGTTCGATGACCTCACTTGCCTATTCTGAAAGATCAAAACAGCATAATTGCAGGACAGTTGGCTTCACTCCAATGAGATTGTAGATAGATTATGATCGCTTTAGATAATTCTGGCCTGTTACCTTTAAGCTACATATAAGTACTTACTGTGCTCCAGGTTTCCCCATCCAGGTGACTTCATATAGTGGACATAAATGTAATCACAAAATAACACTGAGCTCCTGTCACTGTGAGTGTTCTTTTTTTTTTCATTTTTCTTCATGCAGAAACCTTTCATTTTTCTGAGGTCAAAATCCACTCCCAGTTCTCTTGTCTCTGACACAAGTCGGGTGGAGAAAGATAAGCAAATGCAATTCTTTATCTGCTTACTGCCTAGAGCCGAATTTAAGAGTTCTTCCAATTTAGCAGATTAAAATGTTTTATTATGCCATATACACTTTGAAAATATTTATGTTAATCATTGTCAAATTTAATTAATTTTTAAGTGTATGGAGCCATCCCACAGAAAATTTGACAAGTATACAAATCCTATATCAGCAGGAACCATGTGTTTGATGTGTGTGACTATATAGTTTTGCATTGCCAAATTTAATTGTGCTTTAATATATCAGAGTTAAAAAGTTTGCTCCATTACTTTTGTGATTTTGAGAATATTTTTACAAGTTTAGTACTGAAAAGATATATATATATATATATATATATATATATATATATATATATATATATATATATATACATACATATAGTATATAATCCCATTTATTATAACTTAATATTAAAATATAGGTATGGATGCCCCAGGGAACAATCACTCTAGTAACAAGATATTAAGTACCCACGCGACAGGCTCCTTATGAAACATTTTACAATGCTTATTTTGGTATCATTACTCGATTTAAATTTAGATATGAGGAAAATCTCAATGCTTAATCAGTAAATAAATAGTCTGTGCAGAGACACAAGCTAGTAGGGCTGATCTCGACCCAGCAAGACGGTCAGGCTCTGGCCATGTGTGCTGAACCATAAATGTAGCATCAAATTTTCAGAGCTAACTGCTGAAGGGTGATGCTATTTACTTTTGTCCTTTCCTTTGATTTTCTTTTATATTTTATGAATATTTATTGTAATATGCATGCTTTGTTCATGAATGCATGAGTACTAAGAAACACTTTCGATTGCTTACTAATAATCCATTTACTAATTTTTTAAGGTTTAGCTATAATCAAAACGAGCCTGTCAAGCTTCAATTTGATATGTTGTTTTATTTATTCTATCATCAGTCATTAAGTACTTTCTACCCTCTCACACATGAATACATCCTTTCACCATGTTTATTGTGTGCCCACGACTGTCAGGTACTACTCTAAGCAATGGATGTGAAATGATTTAGTCATCAGATAGGATCCCTTCCTGTAAGGCTGATCTTCTAGGAGGAGAAAAAAAAAAAGACAGCAGAAAACCATGCAAACTGAAAACACAGACACTATGTTCGTATGCATGATGGAGGGGAAGGTTTCTTCTTTCTTAAAGAAAATCAAGCAGAACCCAGTGAGAGAAGCTGACTGGGCTCTGCTCAGTGACAGAGAAAGGCTTCCTAAACAATACTGAACTGCTGCATGCAATGTAAAAATGAGAATGGCAATTAGTAAGGTGGTGTTTCAAACTGCGCCTACATCTTGAAACGTTAATTTATTAGTTTAAATCGTTGTGCCCTCATTTGTCATCTCTGCCGAGAAAACGAGTCGATATATTTTTCTTCTTGTTTTGAGAGAGCACACAAATCTTGACTAATCAAAAAAAGTGGCATATTGTATCACTTCTGTAATTGCAGCGGAATAAAATGGGAAATAAAATAACTTTCAGAACATATATTTCAAATTCATGAAGACTTCATGCATGTTGCTTAAAAGACAATGGGCCACTGAAGAAATCAAAAAGAAGTAATTTTGTAAACAAATTAAAATGGAAGCACAATGTTATAAAACCAACGAGAAACAGCCCAAGCAGTAATAAAAGAGAATGTTATAGGAAATAAAGAGCTTTATAAAACAGAAAGATCTTAAATACCTGATGCATGCTTATAAATCCAGTCACTTGGGAGTTTGAGGCCAGTTCTGAGGCAATTCCGGACTCCATAGCAAGGCCTTATCTAAGAACAAAAACAATAGCCCAAGAAAATAAACACATAAACAGTCTAATGTTGCCTCTTGAAGACTTAATAAAGGGAAGGCAAAACAGACCTAAAATTCACAGAAGCAAAGAACTAACAGAGATTAGTGGAGAAATGAAGACTATTTAAAAAGAGATGATCAGTCAAAAGAGAGTTTTGTGTTTTGTCTTTTTTAAAATGATTTATTGAAGAAGAAGTCACTGAGAAGCATGTTGAACAAAGGACTCAATGAATGATAAACTAACCTGGCTGTGTGAGACCCCAGAAGGTGTGATGAGCTGGAATGTCTGAGGACATGGCTCATGTGGCAGCCATGTGTGGTCTCAGCAGGTGAGGTGGGACTGAAGGCCTGGCAGCTGTGTGAGAACTCAGCCTGTGATGGACTGAGCCTGGGGTTTGAGGGCACAGGGGGCAGGGTAGATTGAGCCAGCCGTGTGAGGATCTGGCTAGTGAACATTTCACAGCAAGGAGAGAACAAAGGGTGAGGTAGAAATGGACTTGGACCTTTCGCAGAGCAGAATTAATAACTCATCTTCAGGGTTTCATGAAGAGATGTAAAAGATGTAAGCAAACACCCGAAGCATGACGTGCAATGCATATAACATGCATAGGGTTAAAAGAAATGTCCTGCTGTGAATTATCCATTTCTTAGAAAAAAAGACTAGTTATCCTCCCTTTAAATAGAGAAAAAAAAAAAACATCAGCATGCAGGGCACTCGCTTTAACACAAAAGGAAAAGTCTGTTAATGCATCAAGAATGTGATAAGATTAAACACAAGAAAGCATGTAAAACTTGCCCCCTCTGCCAGTGGGCATTATTCTTTTATTCCATTCTATTGACAAAAGACTCAAAACCAAGCTGAAGAATGAATCTAAAGCCGTAATCTCCTTTATCTTTAAACTATACAAACCATCTGGTTGTGCTACTTTGTTGCTTATTTCTCATCATACATGCAGCCACTTCCGAGAGAAGCAGTTCTTTAGGAAGGCATTAATTAAGGCCAGCTCAGTGAAGAAACCCACATCCTGCAGCTCGGCTGAAAGGTCGAGCCTTCTAACCTCTTACATATGTGCATTTCCATTGAAAATGGGACACTTCTCAAGTGAGTTGGTTTTGACCCGATGCCCGACATGATTTACCAAAGCGTTTTGCTACTGTTTAAGAAGGTTCACAGTAAGAGACTGGGGAGATGGCTCAGTAGATAAAACACTTGACACACAAGTGTGT
>PVHP010006979.1:0-58429 GCA_004024765.1 Zapus hudsonius | reverse complement strand
GAACCTGGCTGAATACTAGGCTATCCATGGTCCCCTGTCACAAGGACTGATCCAGACGACCCACGGAGGAGGATATCCAGCTGACTGGGGATGGGGGGGGGGCAATGAGGAATTGGGGATAACAACTCATTGTTGGCCCACTAAATGTTGTAACTCATTATGGACAATAAAAAAATAATAATAAAGGGGAAAATGATAAACCAATTAAAAAAAAAACAAAACCACAGGTTAAGATGGTGGCCAGGAGCTTGCCAAGCAGACTGGACTAGCTGGCTGGTGAGCACTTCAGGGTTCCTTCCTGTCTCGGCTTCTAGAGCTGGGATTACAAGCACATGCCATTAAGACGGGGATCTGTGAACTCAGGTCCTTATTCCAGCAAAATGCTTTACCAACTGAGCAATCTCCCCAACCCTCAACATGGGGCTTCTTCAAAATTCTAGAGCAAAAAAATCGTGATGTCTTTCAGCTTTCCTTTGAGGGAAGAAAGGCAGCCTGTTAGTTGGGAGCTGTACACACACATAAGGAATGAGCCCAACACCCTTCTCTATACTAATCCCTCATCCTTCCCAACCAAAATAAAAGCTGAAGAGGAAGGGAGGGAAGAGGAAAGAGGCCAAATATTCACACATACTCCAGCACCTTTTTAACAATGGACACATGGTGGACATTTTGATTTTGTAGAAGTGATGTCACTGGGGCCAAACCACCAAGTCAGCAAGCCTGGCTTGGTGCTTTCAAAGTTTGCAATGACCTACCTACCAAAGTACGGCGGCAGGCAAGGGCATGTGCACACAGGAACAGCCATCATTCTCTTGCAGAGGAAACTGGAGTAACCTGTTGGCAGAGGACTGATGGGAAATCTGTGATTTTCTGTGAGTGGGTGTGCACGCGCACACACATGGAGGCCAGAGGACTGCCTCAGGCGCTGCTCCCTGAGCTCTGTTTTCATAGGGCTTGGAGATCCTCCTGTCTCCACCTCCCCAGCACTGGGATTATAAACAGGCACCACTATACCCAAAATTTGGGGAGGGGGGGTTCTGGGAATTGACCTAAAGCAACTTGCAACTGAGCTATCTGGTGATGTTAAGAAACACATGCTGGGCTGGAGAGATGGCTCAGCGGTTAAGGCACTTGCCTCCAGTGTCTAAAGCCCAGGGTTTAATTCCCCTGTATCCACATAAGCCAGACCCACAAGGTGGTGGCCCTGGTGTTCTCTCTCTCTGCTTAAAAATTAATAAATTAAAAAAATTTAAAAAAAAAAGAAACACATGCTGCGTGCGGTGCACATGCCTCTAATCCCAGCACTCAGGAGGCAAAGGATTGCTGTCAATTCCAGGCCAGCCTGGACCTACAGAATGAGTTCCTGTCAGCCTGGGCTAGAGTGAGACCCTGCCTCGAAAATGCCAAAAGGAAATAAATAAATAAAAGAAATACATGTACAAACGTGAAAGAGAGTTTTCGATATGCTGTGTTACTGTTACCTCTTCCTCTCTGCAACATGGAAGGGTACCGTACACTTCCACAACTGAGCACTTGTACATGACACACTTCTTGTTTGAAAGAAAAGTTTTACAGGAAGTATATGCAACTTTGTAAACTTTAAAAATGATCTAACTGGCAGACTGGGATGCAGCTCAGGGGTAGAGTGTTGCCTACTATTCACAAGGCCATGAGTTTGGTCTTTAGGAAAGAAAGAAAAAGCTTATACTTGAGCAATTATAACAGAAATAGACTAGCTAGTGTTCCAAGATGATTTTATTCTACTGAGCCAAGATGCCAGGGGAATCTTGCCTGCACTGGCTTCCCCACCTTCAAGTCCTTCAATTAGTTTTTTTGTTTTTTGAGGTAGTGTCTCACTCTAGCCCAGACTGACCTGGAACTCACTAAGTTGTCTCAGGGTGGCCTTGAACTCATGGTGATCCTCCTACCTCTGGGATTAAAGGCGTGCGCCATCACACCGGGTTTGGTTCTTGAATACACACTAAGAGCTAAGCAATGCAAAGCACCTCCATCAATCCTACTAGACACACATCGATAGCTGCAGGTACAAACTTTCTGTACCAAGGCAGACTCGGGTTAGGAAATCACCTTTGGAGGAAAGGCAGTAGAATCTCATCGCGAAGGAGTGCAATCTTGCTGGATTGACAAGTTCTTGAGCAAAAGAACACGCTTTGGAAACAAAAAGAACATCCTAACAGAATGAGCCAAGTCAGGAAAACTATTATCTACACGGGATAAAATACACAAATCAGAGGCACCTAAGACTTCAAGGGCATGGACCAAGGATATGTAATCCCACATACGGTGCGGCTGGAAGATGGAGTGCAGAGTGGTCAGATAACCAGACTTAGTCGGTAGCTGCTAGCAGATTATACTTCAAAGCACCCTAACATGCCATCCTTGCCTGTAACACACAGAAACAATACTAACATAGAAAACGACAATCTCCGCCCAGACGCTAGGCCTGGGCCCTTTCTTTCGCATGGAAGTTAAAAGGGCCACCCAGTAAAAGCAGGAAAAATAAGGCTCTAGCTGGTACAAACCCTGGACAGAGAACACTGACACTTCCTGAGATGACTTAGAGGTGTCCAAGTGATGGCGGGGTCGCCCACGACCTCAGGGAGGTGTCCCATCCAGCCCCAAAGTGCGGTTTGAAATCTGAACCGTCCAGCAGCAGTCAGAGGGAGAGGCGAGGGAGAGGGTGGCTCCAGGCAGGATCCCGCAGGGAGGGCGCGCACCGCGCCGGGAGGGAAGGGAGGCCTGGGGAAAGAGGCCTGCGGGGGCCCCGGGGCGGGGGGTGTACAGCGGGTGGCCAGGCGCACGTGGGCGTGAGAGAAGGATCGTGGGCTTGGGGACTAGGGAAGAAGGGGGTGACGGGGCAGCAAGGGGACGAGGGGGGACTCTGGGGACCAGGAGGGCACGAGGCTCGAGCGAGTCCCGAGAGGGGGCTCCAGGAAGAGGAACAAAGTAGGCAGGGGCGCAGAGCAGGCGCAGGGCGCACGGGATGGGTAGGGCAGAAAGTTGGGCAGAAGGCTCCGGGAACCGCGCAGCGCGCCGGGCGCCGGCACCGTGGAGGGACGGGGTCCCGAGTGGGTGCCTCGGGCGGGCGGGCGGGCCCGGGTTCGCGACGACGATCCCCGCGGTCCCGGCACCCGGGCCGGCCGCAGCTCACTTACCGGGCTCGGGCGGGCGGGCGGGCGGGCGGGCGGCGAGGACCGGAGCGCGGCGCGGGCGAGACGGTCCCCGCGGCCCCGCCTGCGGCGCTCACCGTCCGCACCGCTCATTGGCTGCCGCGTCCGGGCCCCGCGTCCCGCTCAGCCAATCAGTGCTGAGCAACGCGTTTGGAAACTTTTCCCAGGCCTGGGCGCGGCGCGGCCACGCGGCGGCCGACTCCGGCCGCGCCCTGGGTCCCGGGTGGGTTCTGAGGTGGTGGGCCGCTCGCTTCAGGAACACGCGTGTCTCTGTCACACCGCTTGCGGCTGCACTTTCTCCAGAATCTGAAAGGAGGACCAAGGTCCGAAGCCAGGGAGGCCAACAGTGCCCTTGTCTTTTCCGGATCTCAGGTAGAATCCTCAACATTATCAACCTTGCCCCATAATGTTAAAATTTGCACGTGTGTGCATGCGTGCACACACCAGGGCCTCTTGCCTCTGCAAACAAATTCCAGTTGCGTGGTGCCACTTTCTGCATCTGGAACCCTGGTGGGCAGGCTTTGCAAGCAAGCGCCTTTAACAGCTGAGCCATCTTTCCACCACCAATTTTTTAAAATTTGTTTTGCTTTTTAATGTTTTCATTTATTTACAAGGAGAAAGAGAGAGGGCACACCAGGGCCTCTTACCTCTGCAAACAAACTCCAGACGCATGCACTACTTTGTGCATCTGGCTTTACGTGGATAACTCGGGTAGTTAAGCTTGTAGGCAAGCGCCTTAACTGCCATGCCATTTCTCCAGCCCTTATAGTTGTTTTTCGAGCTGTAGCCCAGGCTGACCTGGAATTCGCTATGTAGTCTCAGGGTGGTCTTGAACTCACAGCCATCCTCCTACCTCTGCCTCCCGAGTGCACCACCACACCCGGAACCAGCCCCACTTAAAAAAAAATTACTTGTTGACCTGTGTGTGCGCGCCCATCAGGATCTCTTATGCAAATAAATGCCAGCCATACTTGCTGCCTTGTGTTCCGCTTTATGTGGATGCTGGGGAACAGAACCCAGGCCAGTGGGGTTTGCAAGAAAGTGCCTTTAACAGCTGAGCCATCTCCCCAGGCCCCAGAGTTGGATTGTTTTTTGCCTGTGCATGTGTGGTGTATGCACATGTATGTGCAGGTATCCTTGAGGTTGAGTCTCAATGATTCGGTAGGTGCCATTTAAAAATATATATTTTAAAAAACATTTTATTTGAGAGAGAGGCAGAGAGAATTGTAGGTGTCATTTTTGATAGCTCAGTCTCCTGGGGTTACTGACACTTGTGGCCACACCCAGCTTTTACATGAGGGTTGGGGAGAGGGGCATCATGTTTTAAGAAAATGAAGGTAAATTGCCCAAGGTCTTCTGGTGAGTAGCTGTTTGACTTCTGCAAGTGTTCTTCCACATGCACTGGATCCGTGAACTTTCTCTAGTTTTTACTTTGACTCTGTATTAGTTCCTACAAGAGCTCAAACACCCAAAAGGGAATCCCACCTACATCAACAAAATTAAAGCCAGGCATGGTGGTTCACACCTTTAATCCCAGCACTTGGGAGACAGAGGTAGGAGGACCACTGTGTTGGAGGCCACCCTGAGACGACAGAGTGAATTCCAGGTCAGCCTGGGCTAGAGCACGACC
The DNA here is from genome assembly GCA_004024765.1 of Zapus hudsonius. NCBI lineage: Eukaryota > Metazoa > Chordata > Mammalia > Rodentia > Dipodidae > Zapus > Zapus hudsonius. Next base: position 53,608 of record PVHP010006979.1, on the reverse strand, counting down.
CTACCTTGAAAGAAATCAAAAACAACAAAAATACCCAAGCAAAATTAAAGGCTGGAGAGATGGTTCAGCAGTAAAAGTGCTTGCCTGTAAAACCTAACAACCTGAGTTCATTTCCCCAGTACCCACAGAAAGCCAGATGCACAAAGTAGGGCATTCCTCTGGAGTTTCTTTGCAGGGGGGAGAGACCCCCTGGTGAGCCCGTTCTCTCTCTCTCCTCCCAGTCTCTCTGCTTGCAGATAATCTTTTTTTTTTTTTTTTTTTCGAGGTAGGGTCTCACTCTAGCCCAGGCTGACCTAGAATTCACTCTGTAGTCTCAGGGTGGCCTTGAACTCATGGCAATCCTCCTACCTCTGCCTCCCGAGTGCTGGGATTAAAGGTGTGTGCCACCACGCCCGGCTTGCAGATAATTTTTTTTATTTTAAATTTTTTAAATATTTTATTCATTTTCAAGGAGAGAGAGAGAGAGAGAGAACCAGGATCACCACCTTGTGGCTCCGGCTTATGTGGGTACTGGGGAATTGAACCGGGGGCCTTTGGCACTGGGGACAAGTGCCTTACCCGCTGGGCCATCTCTCCAGCCCCCGATAAAATTTTTTTTTTTTAATGAGGGAAAGTACCAAAATGTTTGTTCAGAAACTTCTAGCGTGAATCATCTGTATCCTGCTGGACACCAAGCTGCTGCTGCTGCTTTCACTCTCACAGCTACCTTTGACCCTGTCGCCAGAAACTTCCCCTGGGGAGCAGCCTTCACCCCAAATAGGGCTCAGATGGCAGACCAAAGTATGATAACACCAACACCAGTTCAGTGAACCAGTAAGTTTATTGGGGGAATCACTTAGAAATCATAAAGAGGGCTTACTGACAGGAATACGGGACTCCCAAAGCAGCCACTTTAATAGGGCTTCTGGTGTCAAAACTACTCCTGGGAAGCTCCTCCTTCTGCCTCAGGATGAGGGCCTGCTTAGAGATCTTGGAGACTCCAGAGGCACCACCTCATCGAGCTCTTTATTCCTAGACCTGAGGTCACCAGATCTTGTGTGTGATTGTACACAGCTGGCACAGGGCACAGACATCTCAGGTGGGGGCCAGAGGACTCTCCTCACACCTTCTCAGCTGCTTTGGATAAAGCTGACAATAGTTGTTTACACCTTTCAATGCTGAGGAAATTTGCCATCCAACAGACCCTCACCAGTCTGTGAGGTTTCTGGGCAACCAATAACCACCCGTTTATCGATACACTGTCATACATAGTGGAGATGTAATGATCCTGACTGAAAGACACTAATCAACTCATTTAAACTTTTGGTTCTCAGTTTTCAAGTTTTTCCTTAAGAAAAAAAAGGGAAGGTATTGAAACGATCACCATTAAAGTTTTATTTGGGAAAAAAAAATTGAGGAAAAGGATTTTGGTCATTGAGAAAGACCTTAACAGTAAAAGGAAAATTTTTAGGGTACTTCAGAAGGCTTTCTCCCTGCCCCCACCCCCAGTAATGGGGATTACATTTAACGCGGACACTCTAATACTGAGCTGTAACTCAGACCTTTTTTAGTTTTTTATTGAGACAGTCGTACCCAGTCGCTGAGGCTGGTTTTGAACGCACTTTGTTAATAGTTTGATTCTCTTGCGCCTCTTTCTAGCTCACTCAGGTAGCTGAGATTACAGGGCTGTGCCACCATGTTTCTTGGCCTTTTTCTCTTTTTAAGAGTCAATATTTTTTCCTTTTAGCTTTTGAGGAATGACTGAGTAGAGGGTTCAGCTTCTCTTTCTTTTTTAAAAAAATATTTTATTTATTCATTTTCAAGGAGAGAGAGAGAGAGAGAGAGAGAGAGAGAGAGAGAGAGAGAGAGAGAGAGAGAGAGAGAGAATGCACCAGGGCTACCACCTTGTGGGTCTGGTTTATGTGGGTCCTGGGAAATTGAACCCAGGGCCTTAGGCACTGGAGGCAGCGCCTTAACCGCTGAGAAATCTCTCCAGCCCTTAGCTTCTCTTTCTTAAGTCCTTCTAGTATAACTTACCAATGTAAATTCTGCCCCTACCCAGGCAGAAGAGGAGTAAACCTTTCAGGTAGTAGCTCAGATCACCGAGGAGCTGAACCAAATGCAAAGGAGCTAAAATGAATCTTCAGTCATTCCAGTGCTTACCTTGCAAGCATGAAGACCTGACTTTGATGCCTAGGACCCACATGAAATTGCCAGGCATGGTGGCATGCCCCTGTAATCTCAACCCTGGGGAGGCAGAGACAGGATCCCTGGAGTTCCCTGGCCAGCTGGTCTAGCCTAATTGGTAAGCTCCAAGTCACAACCCTAACTCAAAAAAAAAAAGGTGGAATGTGCACCTGAGGGTGACACCCAGGGTTGTTTTCTGGCCTCTACATGTGTGTACACACACACGCCAAAAACACCTTCAGGGCTGGGGACACGTTCAGTGGATAAAGCACTCACTGTATAAGCATGAGTACCCAAGTTCTGACTCTGTCCTAAAGAAAAACATAACTGGTTCTAGCATCTCAGCACTTCTAGGGAAAGAAGAGAGGCAGAGACAGAATTCTCTAGAAACTCAGGAGCCAGCTAGCTTGGCAAATGGAGAGATGAACAAGGAGAAAGCCTTCCTCAAGTGAAGTGGAAGGAGAGGCTCTGCAGACCTGAAGGTTGTCCTCTGACCTCTCCCTGGATGCTGTGGCGTGTATGTGCCCGCGCTTGCGTACATTAACACACACATCAACAATAATAAAGACAAGCAAAAATGTCTCAGGTGGCTGGGAAGATGGCTGGTGGTTAAGCCACCCGAATAAACCAGACACAGAGTGGTGCACGTGTCTGGAGTTCCTTGGCAGCAAGAGCCCCTGGAGTGCCCCTACCCCAACATGTGCAAATAACATACTTGTGAAGTGCTTAGTAAAAACCCAAAGGTCAGCAACAGGGTTGTTTTCCATCTTTTAACGGCGGCTTGAAAAATACTACCCACATATAATCACAATGAAGAGTCCTCAGCTGTAGTAAATACTGTGTGCCTTCAGGAAAATCCAAGGGACACCAAGGATTCAAGTGCATGTTTGATCGTGTGCTCCATGATAGAGTACATCCAGGATGTGGCGCCTCATTGGACAATTTCTGATTCCCAACTCTTCTGCAGCTAATTTGTTAAGAATAACGTAAGTACTTTTAAAGTCGTACTCGGGCAGCACATTCTCAACTGTGCCTAGATGGAGGTAACATGGGCTTTATTTTTTTTTCTCCTAATTTGCCACAAGAAATATTAAGCAGCTGGTAGGTTTAGAAAGTACTCTTTCCAGGGTCTTTTTTCTTTTCCTTCCTTTTTTCCCCCTTTGAGGTGTTACAGGTAAACCGAGGCACAGGTAAACTGAGGCATGACACACCCACTGAAGTTGAAAAGGAGTCTTTAATAATAACTGGCAGCTGGGGACTGTCCTGCACCGCCCGAGTAGGCTTCTGGCAAGGAGCAGCCCAAGCGCAATCTCCAGCATGTTTTAAGGGCAAAAAAACATGAATCATTCTTAGGTTGTAACAGACATGTCGATAAGCAAAAGTTAACCATAACCATCTATTTTTCCCTGGTTCCCAGCAAAGCGAGCGAAGTAACGAGTAGCAAAGTCGGCGTGACTTGGTCCACAAGGTCATAACCATTATTTCTAGCAGGTTCCCCACATTCTGGTCCTTTATTCTTTTTACCATCAGCCATTCGACTCTTTTACCTGAGCCAGAAAACGGGGTTCCCGAGAAGATGGAGGGTTAGCCGCGGGCTCACAACTATTCTACCCATCTTCTTACAGTCGGCCCGTGCTCGAGGCAGGGCTGCACTTTTCCCAGGCTGGCTTCAGGCCCACAGCGACCCTCCTGCCTCGAGGAGGTGAACGCCGAGGCCCCGTGGAGAGGTGAAAAGGCAAGACCCACGTTTGCGCACTTAAACCACCAGCGCTGAGGGTCGGGAGGTGAGGATGCGCGTGCCACGAGGTCGGCAGCCGGAGGACCACGCGGCCACCGCACCGAGAGCCCCGCGCCAGGCTCCGCCCCCTTCCCGGCGTGCCCCGCGCGGGAGGCCGGCCCAGGAAGGGGCGGGGGGCGGGGCGAGCGGGAATAAGGGCGTCGGTTTTGCGACAGGGGCGGTGCGGAAGCGGAAGTGAGGGCGCGCTTGGCGGCGGCGGCGGGAGCTGCGGAGTCGGGAATCAAAACAAAGGGCCTGGGGGGCGGGGGGCGGCGGGCCGGCATGTGAGCGGAGGAGGCGCCGGCGGCTGGGGTGAGTTCGCGCTCGGCGTCGGGCGAGAGCCCGGGCGCCCGGCCGGCCGGCCGAGCGAGGGCGGCGTTTCCTCCCCTTCCCCCTCACTGCCGGGCGAGGATGCCTCGGACCCGCCGGGGCCGCGCGGAGGAGCGCCCGGGGGTCCCGGCTGTCACCGCGGCTGCCCGCCCGCTCCGGACCTCCGGGCTCCCGAACCCCCGAACCTCCGGGCCCCCCGGCCCTGCAAGCGCGCGGAGCCGCCTTCGCGGCCCGGCCGGCGGGCGGGCGGTTTGCATCGTCCCGGGCCGCTCCGCTGCCCTGTGGGTGCAGACGCTCCCCTGCTAATGACCACGCGCACTCGGCCAAGTGCCTCCGGGGTTCCCCTGAGCTTTCCAGCCGCGTTCGTTCCCAGCAGCTCAAGCGTAGGGAAAGGGGAAAGCCAAGTGGTTCTCCCTTCACGTTGAAAGAGCTCTGCATTTGTTCATACTGACATTTATGAGGCACAGTGGAATGCTAGGGTCGGGGGATACAGAAAATAGTCTCCCTACTGTCGTGGAATTTATATTTTAATAGGAGAGAAACATAAGTATGCAAATCACCAAGGTCGTTTTAGAATAAAAGTGCTGTGAGAGAGGGAAAACTGGTAAAATGGGATGGGTTGGTGATGGACTGAATGTGAAATGGAATGGAACCTTGGTTCAGAGACCTGACTTGCCCAAAGGTGCATAGATGGAGAGCTTTGGGGGCCACTGTGCAGGCAATACGGTGACATAGCCTTTGTTCTCAACTAGTATCTAAACTGTTGAAAGACTGATAGAGGCAGAGGGAAGACTCCCACTGAAATCAGACAGCTTCCTCTGGTCAGCTGAGTTGCTTAGTGGAACTCCTAGGAGTATTTGGGGAATTTTCAGGGTACAGACCTCTAACAAGTTCTTACCATTGTTTATTTGCCCTCTGTTTTGTTTATTTAGACAAGACTGGCCTGCAACTCCGTAAATAGATCGGGCTGCCTTGGAAGTCACAGTGCTTCTTCCCCTGCCTCTGTCTCCTTAATCATTGGCATGTGCCCCCACTCCAGGTGCTTACTGAGCAAGAGTGAAGGTACCTCCTTAGTGTAGTAGAAAGAGCTTGTCCGACTAGCTACAGAATATTATAAAGTCTACCTGTCTGTCTCATAGAAGTATTGAGGAAAAACTCTAGAAAAGAAATCCCATCGTCTCCGATTTTTCTCCCTTGTATAGCACAGGCCTAGTCCATACTAGACATTAAATAAATATTTGCTGGACAAGGAAATAAAGGTTAAATGAAAATGCTGTGTGAACGGTTATACTCAAATGTTAGCTCACTTTCAGCATTTGCCACTGAAGAAGTTTGAGAGCACATGTTGAAATTGCATGTACAGTCAGTATCACAAGTTCTTATGATTAAGAGATTCGGAGCTTGTTGGGAGACATAGACCTGGGTTTACTAATAAAAACAACTCTCATAATTCACATCAGTGATGACAGTTAACTTTATTTGTCTCCAAATTAACCATTCGCAGTTGTGTCTGCTAGGTAAATAGTGTGCCTTTTCAATTTCCTCAGTCAGTACATTTTGACCTTGGACTTCATGGGAGCAAGTCCTCTCCTGGGTCCAAGGTGCAGAGGTGAGAATGGGCATAGTGCATTGATCCCATCTCAGTGCTGTGAGGTACGTAGACATTAGTCTCATTTCACAGAAGAGGAAACAAACCTTTTCCCTTTTGGGAGGTGGAATCAAACCCAGAGCCTTGTACGTGCTGACGTGTGCCCTCTCAATGAACTATAACAGGCACGTAAGTTTTATAGCTTCAGTAAACATTTTAGGCTTTGTGACCAAATAGTCTGTGTAGCAAAGACTTGGCTCTGAAGTTATAGTGTGAAAGTGGCCACAGACAGTATTAAAAGAAATGAGGGTAGCCGTGTACCAGTGGAACTTTATAGACACTGAAATTTAAATTTCATATTTAAAATTTTTTAGGGATTCAAAGATGTAAAACATATTTAGGACACAGGCTATTTAAGTAGCTGGGCATGATGGATCACACTTGTAATCCCAATAATTGGGGGGATGAGACAGGAGGATTGCTATGAGCATGAGGCCACGCCTGGGCTGCAGAGTGAGACCCTGTCTCAAAAAGCTAAATAAATCAATACAGGTAGTGGGTGGGCTGGCAGGATATATATATATATATATATATATATATATATATATATATTTTGGTTGTTTGTTTTTGGAGGTAGGGTCTATCCCAGGCCGACCTGGAATTCACTATGTAGTCTCAGGGTAACCTGGAACTCTTACCTCTGCCTCCTGAGTGCATACCACGCCTGGTTTTTATATGCCCAGCTTTTATATTTTACATTTTTATGCCATCAGTTTTGCAGTCCTTAGCTGTCATGTAGATGTTAAAATCTCTTAGAAAAAGCGTCTTAACAGAAATAAAGCTAAAAGAAATGCCTTCCTGTTTGCACAGATGTCATTTCTGATAGTAACCTGAAAATGGCTACTATTGGGATCCAATGCAAAGTTGTGGAGGTGAGGCTGAGTTGTCCCCACCATCAGCCAGCTGCTGCCTGTCTACCCACTGAGCGTAGCTTGAATCAATCTGCTTTTATTGTACTCTAAGACTTGTAAGAGTATCGTGCCGGGTAGGCACCACGCATCAGTGACTTGTGATTTCTGTAATTGTTAAGGTTTTTGGTAATATGTTACCTTGTATTTTCTTTAATATTTTTATTTATTTGCAAGGAGAGTAAGAGAATGCGAATGAATAAATTAGAGAATGAATGAGGGCCTCCTGCCACTATGTACGAGCTCAGAGGCAGCTCACTTTGTGCATCTGGCTTTACCTAGGTACTGGGGAATTGAACCCAGGCATTTGGCTTTGTGAGCAGGCACTTTAAACACTGATCCATCTCTCCAGCCCCACGTTGTGTTTTATATTTTTGTATTTGTATTTTTGTACTTTAAAAATAAACAGAAATTGATTTGGCTTGTTCCCTGGCAGAGTAGAATTCAGCCCACAGAGGTCATTTAATCTGGACCTTCTGTGCTTGTATCAGACACTGAGAAAAGCTGGTACTGTGGCTGCTCTTCACTAAAATTAGATGCACTCTTCTTTTCTGTCCTAAGCAGAGCTTTTAGGGAAAGTTAGCTGAGAAATAAGAAAACCATGGAAAAGGTATGCTTAAGGCTGGAGGTTGATGTCAGTCAAGAAAAGAGGTGAGGGCTGGAGAGATGGCTCAGCGGTTAAGGCACTTGCCTCTAGTGCCTAAGGCCCCTGGTTCAATTCCCCAGGACCCACATAAGCCAGACCCACAAGGTGGTGGCCCTGGTGCATGCGTGTTCTCTCTCTCTCTCTCTCTCTCTCTCTCTCTCTCTCTCTCTCTCTCTCTCTGCAATAAATAAAATATTAAAAAAAGAGAAGAGGTGAATGCTCATGCAGGAATACGCAGTGTCCAGGACTTGCTGTGGCTTTTAAGATGGGCTATGTTGAAAAGAGAAATAGGACTCATCTCGGATTCAGCCTTTACTTAAAGAGCTGTGGGCTGTGAGGAGTGGAGGAATGGCAGACTAACTGCTGAGCTTTCTCTCCAGCCCCCAGGTAGTTAGGTTTTAAACATACATAACCAACCAGATTTACCAAATTGTAGTCACTTGTAATAAGTGCTTCTTTTGTTCGTTACGACTTGACTCCTTGTGAGCCATAGCACACTATGCATGCAGTTGCAGTCTCATATTTTAACTACAAGAGGGCTGGGAGATGGTTCCATTGATAAAGCGCTTCCCATGCAAGCGTGAGGACTAGAGTTCAGATCTCCAGCACCCATGTAAAAGCCATGCAGGCTTGGTGACCTGCCTGTAATGCCTGTGCTGGGGAACCAGAGATGGGATCCCTGGGGCAATCTGGCTAGTTAGAGTAGCCAAAACTGCAACATCTGAGTTCAACAAGAGACTCTGCCTCGATAAATAAAGTGGAGAGCTATAAATCTAGGAAGACACCCAAGGTCAACCTCCATATGCACATGCCCATATGTGCACACACACACAAACACATAGATGCATGCAAAAAAAATTAAAACGTGTACTTGTGCAAGGAAATAATATGGGCATCTCATTTACTTTGAACAGGGTGGAAGAATGAAAGAAAAGAAAGAGGAAAGAATGCTGAACCACTTTGTCTGGCTATATGATGGAAGGAAACGGAACTGAGAATTCTTGTAGCAGAACACTTGGATGGCTTCAACAAGATAATGATGCTAAGCCGTGGCTTTGGAAATTTTCTAATTGCTTCTCTCGTCCTGAGCAGACATTGCCTCTTAGTCCCCAAAAGGTAACTGTGTGAGGCCATGTGAATGGATGGGAGGTCCATAGGTAGGGACACAGTCTCTCCCTTGAGTCTGCTGGGTTCTCCTGGATATCCTGCTCACACTGCTCCTGGTAGTGCATTATTATTATTATTATTATTATTTAATTCTTAGTTTGATTTATTAGAGAGAGAGAAGCAGATAGAGAATGGGTGCTCCAGGGCCAAACTCCAGATGCATGCGTCACCTTGTGCATCTGTCTGTACATGGATACTGGGGAATCAAAGTCCTTGGGCTTTGAAGGCAAGCGTCACAACCACTGAGCCATTTCTCCAGCCCTTGGTAGCACATTATTAAGATTCCACTCAGCAAGAACATACTTGTTTGGTTTAATTCTCCATGCTTCATCCACTGTTTAATGTTAAAATTTGGAGGAAATTTTGTTTCTTATTAAATTTCTTATTAAAGTCCCAAATTCTAAAGATTGTGTAGTAAAATCAGAGAATTGTGTAAAATTTTATTTTACAGTAGTCTTAATTTTTGGCTTGTGGATTTTGAAGACAGGTTCTTATTAAATAGCCTACGGTGGCCTTGAATTTATGATCCTGCCACGGCTTCCTGAGTGCTGGAATACAGTTATATACAATCATGGCTCTAGCTCAGGGTGGCCTTGAACTCATGGTGATCCTTCTATCTCTGCCTCCCAAGTACCAGGATTAAAGGCATGCGCCACCACGCCCAGCTTTAGTTTTAAATCATGAAAATTAGGAAAGCTTGATAGTACCTCTTTGGCAGTCTTTTTATGACTATTTAAATCATCACTTCTTGCCCCTCATTTTTTTGGTGGTATTGAGCTTAATTACACAAAGGTCTTGCCATGTATAAGCACATCTCATGCTAACCTACTTCCTTAACTCTTGCCTTACTTTAGGTTTTCGATAATGATTTTGACATCCATGTTAGCACCTTTTCTACTTGGTTTTCAAATGAGACTTTAAAAATTAGCTTAATTTTCTCTCTCCCCTAGGTTTTTACTGTCCATTGTCCTCAGTGCAAAGTATCAAGAACATGGGTCATTTCACAATCATTTGCCTTTAGGGACAGCTGACAAGGAAGGCTGGCATCTCAGGGCTTTCTGGGGGTGGGTGGTGGATCTGATCTTTATGAACCCACTAGTTCAAAATTGTGCTCTCAACTGTGTTTTGACTGTGACATCCAGAGAGGAGCCTCGGGAGACCATCTCATAATCCCCTGTCCAAAAGAGCCTATAATAAACTATATAGCAGTGTATTCGTTGTCTCTATAAACTATAATAGCAGTGTGTTCGTTTTCTTTTTGAGCCATGGTTATTAGTAGGGCAAGGCACACTGCTCATTGCTTGCTCAGCTCTTGACTCTTACTTCCCTCATAGGAAAAGTCTTCCTGGACACCCAGATTTCTCCTAGGTGTGTGTAGAATTCACAGAAAAGAAATGAAATTGTAAGAGGTGGATGATTCCTCTGCTTCAAGGGATGAGCTTGTCTCAGTCACCAAATCTTGTGATTCTGCTCTCAGCCCATGAAGGCTCTTTAACTAGTTAAGTCCCCTTTCACAGGCCAGGTACTAAGTGCTTCATATGCTTGACCTCAAAGTTAAATCAGTGTCATATGACTATGGGGTGTCATACTAACTGGGATATCAGGTTCATCCCAAGTCTTCATCTACTGGCCTCCTTTGCCTGTGTTGGAGTCATATGAAAAACTGTGTTGTGCCTTTTTCCATTTGCCCTTGCCACAGTACAATTGTTGGCACTGAGGCTTTAGGTCATGATAACTTCATGTTTCCTAGTTACCAACACATGGCTGGGCCATGTTGAGCAGATGGCTGATCTTATCATAGTGTTTGGGATTGTCCATCTCTCCTCTGGGAAACCCTCACACATTGACTATAGGAATATGAAGTAAAAGCAAGCCACTTTGTTTATGAACACATTTGTGAATGCTCTTTGTGCTGTTTTCATACCCCTACTGTGTTTTCAGTTAATCCTGTGAGGGAAGGGAAAGTTAGGAAAAGGAAGTCAGTGACGGTTAACCTGGATTTCCAAAATTGGAAACAGATGAACACTGCCCAATACATCTACCATTCTCTTAAGATTTGGGAAGAACGTAGTGTTAATTTTACTTGGGTGTTTCTGTGTACACTTCCTACAGACCTCTGAAGAATGCCCCTAATCTTAGCTAGCCACTGTTCCATTCATTTGATGGAGAGATAGTTGGACACTTTTCATGTTGTAAGTAAGCAACTCCCTGGCATCCTAAAATTGACTCGTGTTCCGATTTTCTCTTCTCAGAAAGAATACATGGAGAACAAGAAAGCTGCTGTGGAATTAAAGGATGTACCATCTCCCCTTCACATTGGCTCTAAACTTTTCCCAGCAGTCCCACTTCCTGATATTCATTCTCTTCAGCAACCTACAGTACAGCTTCCAGCGGTCCCCAAAGTAAGCTGCTGTGCTCGTTGCCCCAATGACCCCTCCACTTCACCAGTGCGTTGTGGCGGTGGTGGTGGCAGTAGTGGAGGTACTAGTAGCTTGATTCACACGGGCACACTCTCAGATTCGAAAAGCACCAGCACAATCACGTGTCAGGTAGGGTCAGGGTTTGCTTTCCAGTCTGCGTCTTCACTCCAGAATGCCTCAGCTAGGAACAACTTGGCAGGCATTGCAAGTGACTTTCCCAGCATGTGTGTAGAGAGTAATCTATCTTCCTGCAAGCACCTACCCTGCTGTGGAAAACTTCATTTCCCATCATGCCACAGTAACGTGCACAAGCTGCATCAGTTTCCAACTCTCCGGGGCTGCACCTCTGCTGGCTATTTCCCCTGTTCTGATTTCCCAAGTGGGGCTCCTGGCCATTTGGAAGAGCACCTTTCACAGTCGGAGTTAACGCCTCACTTGTGTACCAATTCCTTGCACCTGAATGTGGTACCTCCAGTTTGTTTAAAGAGCTCACTGTATTGCGAAGACTGTCTAAACAAGGTTTGTATCCTTTCATTCTTTAATGAGGGCAGATGAGGTTTGAGGAATGACTTTTGAAGGCATCTGTCTTGCAGAGTCTTGTGCATGGGTTGAAGGTTCTCCCGTGGTAAGGATTGCTCCCCATCAGCATTGCTGCTGTTTTTTTCCTGAAAGAAGCGAAGTTTAAAATGGGAGAGCATCTGGAAAAGCTCGGAGGAATTATTTATGTAGCCTGGGCTTTTAGAGTCCTATAGAGGACTTGGTTTAACAAAGCCTCCATGTTCTCTTTCATCATTAATGGTTAGGACACAATTGATTGGACACTTGGAACTTGTACCTGCTCTCTTCCATGTCTCATAGGTAGCTCCACATTGTCTTTTTGTAATAATATAAGGAACGTGGAGCTTGGCCTTATAATTAATGTAAGGTGTTGTGAGGCCTCCAGTGTAGCAGACACACCCGAGAACGTAAAGGTCCAAATAAGTGAATATCTTCTGTGATCATTCCAAATCACTTTGAAATGCGATTGTGAATTGGTACCTGATGGTTTTAGGAAAGATGATTAGAAAGTTCATTTTATCAGGGATTAGCAGGTAGGATGGTATACAACACTTAGAATGTGGTTCCAGTTGCATATAACTCTAGGTTCAGAGATGATGTATCTGAAACTTCATTTTTAGAAAAAAATTTGTTTTTAAACAGCCAGCAAGAAATAGTATAATTGATGCTGCTAAAGTCTGGCCAAATATACCACCTCCAAGCGCTCAGGCCGCACCTCGTGCTATCCCTCTGTGTAACGGCTGTGGAACCAAAGGACCAGGGAAAGAGACCACGTTGTTGCTGGCTACCAATCTAGGCAAAGCTGCTTCAAAATTTGGTAAATGACAGTCTGGCATGAAATGTGCATTTTCTAGTAGTTTTCAATATCTGATATTAACATTGTATTTAATCACCTCTAAAAGCTTCCTTGTGGCTCTAAAGTTGTGAGTTCTAAAGTGAGCCTCCCTTTTATCTTCTGACAAACTCTATAGAGCAGTGAAGTAATTTTTCCCTTGATGTTGGGCTGAGGCTATTTTCATGCAAAGGTGGGGAACAATGAAGTGCTGGAGGAGACCTGGGCTTGATGTATGTACACTAGAAGCATTTAATGTTTAGAACAACTTAGTAACAGTATTTTAAACCCAAGAATTCTCAGTTATTTATTAGTCATTTCCCTAAAACGTAGCTAATTTGGTAGTTTATCCTCCAGAAACATTTTTTAAAACTTATTTGTGTATGTATATGGACACACCAGGGCCTTTGCTGCTGCAAAGGACTGTCCATCTGGACTGGCAGGATAAATTTTTGCAGTGCCTTTAAGCTGAGCCATCTCCCCAGCCCCTAAATTTTTCTTTTCTTTTTTTTTTTTTTTTTTTTTTTTTTTTTTTTTTTTTTTTTTTTTTTTTTTTTTTTTTTGCGGTAGAGTCTCACTCTAGCCCAGGCTGATGTGGAACTCACTATGTAGTCTCAGGATGGCCTTGAACCCATTAGTGATCCTTTTACCTCTGCCTCCCAAGTGCTGGGATTAAAGGCGTGCACCACCACGCCTGACTTCTAAAAACATTTTTAAAAGGTTAAATCAGATCTTAATGATGTGTTCAAAACAAGTCACAACTTCACTTTGGTCCTCTGTTCCATGGTCTTCCATACCTAGCAGGTAAGTAGGCATACACTGAAGATAGAAGTCAGGTTAGTGTTCAAAGAAGCATCGGTACTCAGCACGAGACTGATGAAGTCATATGACTCAGGAATCATCTTATTGATAATGGAATAGCTTGTTTGTGTATTAGGTCAACCAGTAAAGTTGGTCTCGAAACACCATCAGTAATTTGGTGTTTTCTGCTCCTACAAATGATAGTAAATTACCTAGTGTCATTTAATTCATCATTTTTCTTACTGCATATAACTGAAGTGTTGACATTTCTTAAGGGTCACCAGATGTCTCGATAGCTGGACAGGTGCTAGAAAACCTGCCCCCCATTGGAGTTTTTTGGGATATTGAAAATTGCTCAGTTCCTTCTGGCCGGTCAGCTACTACGGTTGTACAAAGAATCCGTGAAAAGTTTTTTAAAGGGCACAGAGAAGCAGAATTTATCTGTGTGTGTGACATCAGTAAAGAAAACAAAGAAGTTATTCAAGAACTGAACAATTGCCAGGTAAGAAAAATACTCAAGAATTTGAATCTACTGCGGTTGCAGAATCAGCACATGGTTGTTTCTTTGTGTGTGTGTGTGTGTGTGTGTGTGTGTGTGTGTGTGTGTGTGTAATTATTTTTTTTTGAGAGAGAAAGGCAGAGAGAGAGAGAATATGAGAGAATGGGCATTCTAGGGCCTCCAGCCACTGCAAATGAACTCCAGGCATGGCACTACCTTGTGCATTTGGCTTTATGTGGGTATTGGGGAATTGAACTCTGGTCCTGCTTTGCAGGCAAATGCCTTAACTGCTAAGCCATCATCTCTCCAGCTCTGGTTGTTGTTTTTAAGAATTCTACTTCCAGGAGCTGAGGAGATGCTTAGCAGTTAAAGGTGCTTGCTTCCAAAGCCTGCCAACCTAGGTTTGATTCCACAGCACCATGTGAAAGCCAGAGATTCAAGTGTGGTACAGGTCTGGAGCTTGTTTGCAGTGGCAAGAGACCCTGGCATGCCCTTTCCCCCAAATATGAATACAAATAATAAAAACTTAAAGGAAAGAAAAAAGAATTTTAAGTCCAGATTGGTCTAATGACTCATTGCATTTGTGCCAAGTTTACAAATTAGAATAATACAAAAGTAACACTGAAACTCATTGACCTTTTCTGATCTCACGGTTGCTGGCACTTTTGTGCCATAGTCACGTGTCTCTTTTAGTTATTAAGATCACATAGCCAGTAAATGAATTTTAAGTCAAGGTTGTCTGATCTCAGTCTGTTGTAAGATTGGAACTAGAATCCAGTGTTTTGACTTTTGGACAGATGATCCATTGTCATATTGCTATCTCCAATTACAAAAACTGCTGAATCCTATTGGAATTGCATGTGATTGAGCATCTGTCAGAATAAACCTTTGCTTGAAGACTTTAGTATGTGCTCCCCATAGTCTTAACAGGGATCAGTGTATTTTGACTCCTTTAGGGGTGTTACTCCCTCCTCATTCCACAGCTCAGCCCCAGGTCCTGCGAGCCATAAACACCATGTGACAGACAAATGACATGAAGTGCAGTGCAACACCAAACTGTACCTTAATCAGATGGTTTCTACCACCTCCAAGTGGTGGACACAATATTAGGAAAATTCAGTGACTTCAACTTTTACTTCCTTTCCCCTCCTTATTTCTTTTTTTTTTATTAAATATTTTATTTATTCATTTTTCAAGGAGAGAGAGAGAGAGAGAGAGAGCGAGAGCGCACCAGGGCCACCACCTTGTGGGTCTGGCTTATGTGGGTCCTGGGGAATTGAACCCGGGGCCTTAGGCACTGGAGGCAAGTGCCTTATCCACTGAGCCATCTCTCCAGCCCACCCCCTCCTTATTTCTTAAAAGAAAGACAAACACAGTTCAAAGACAATTAGAAATGAGATCTGGGATAGTGATCCACATAATTCATACGGAGAATTAACTTTGGAATTGTTGAGATGCAGTTGCAATCTTTGCCCATTCCTAATAATAATAATTGAAGAGGGTTTTCTTTTTCTTTGGTGCTACTGGGATTGAACCAATGGCCTTGTGCTTGCTAGGCAAGCGTTCTACTGACTGAGTTTTATCCTCAATCTCCCTGAAGAGTTTCCTCATGGATTATCCACTAGGTATCAGATGTACATGTCTAATTTCATCACTGTGGAGGCTGAGGCAGGAATCAATGTTTAAATTAGAGATATACAAGACCCTGATCCAAAAAAAAGGAACCACTAAACGTAACCTCCGTTTCTTCTCATTTACTCTTAAAAATAAATGCAGGTAACTGTTGCTCATATCAATGCTACTGCGAAGAATGCAGCTGATGATAAACTCCGACAGAGTCTCCGAAGGTTTGCAAATACTCACACTGCTCCAGCCACTGTGGTTCTTGTGTCAAGTAAGTACAAAAGCATCTGTTGATTTCAGCAGCACTCACTGTGTGGGAATTACAGAGTCAGGAAGCTGTGGAAACCAAAGAAATACAGAGCACAGGGCATGCTGAGCCTTACTGTTGAGAATTTTTCAGGAAAAAAAGGAGTCTGCAGCCTGGTGTGGTGGCTTACCCTTGAAATCCCAGCACACAGGAGGCTGGGATACAGGAGAATCATGAGTTCAAGGCCAGCCTGAACTAAGATCCTATCTAAAAATTGAAATGAAAAAAAAAAAACAAAAGCCTATGTGATTTTGTATTTTCTCCTTGTATTCTTGCAGGGCCAAGTTAAGGAAAATGTGCTTTTGTTGGTTTGGTTTAGCTAGTAATACTCGTTCTGGCTGAATAGTATTAACTTGCATATGAAGATGAGTGGTTTTCAAGGGTGAGTCTCCCTAGTATACCCATACTCGCACCCTGTTCCTGTTACAAGTAACCCATGCTGGTGGGTCTCACTTGCCAGCTCTTCTGCCCATGCTGCACAGGAGAGAACAGCTTGGAGCATATGCCAGCCATTTCCTTCTCAGGGGGGGTCACTGGAGTTGCCTGGTGGTGGCTTTGTCAAATATTAATAGTACTTGAAATTGGGGTTTGACTGTGTCTTTTCTTTCAGCTGATGTCAACTTTGCATTGGAACTTAGTGACTTGAGGCACAGACATGGTTTCCACATCATTTTGGTGCATAAAAACCAGGCCTCGGAGGCACTGCTGCATCACGCCCATGAGCTGATCCGATTTGAGGAATTCATTTCCGACCTGCCTCCCAGGTTACCACTTAAGATGCCAGTAAGTGGGTCTGTGTTATCTTTGCCATTTTCCAGTGATAGATTGACAAGGGGTGGTCAGGTCCAGGCAGAGCTGTCTTTGTAAGAGATGGAAACAGGCTTGGAAATTTCTGATTCTTCTCTTGCGCATGTACGCACGGCTGTTAGGGATGAATTTTCCTTTTATTTATTTTTTTCAAAACATCATGGAGCATTGAGTTGTTGCTTTACCTCAGCAATAGGCACTTCCGTTTTCTCCCACACTGGCAGTGCTTTACTTCAGATTGGTGGGGTAACAGAAGAATTGTCCTTTTGCATCTAGTATTAAGGGTTGCGAACATGGTGAGAGCTTACACACACACACACACACACACACACACACACACACACACACTCACACACACGTGATCAACAGATAAGCAGAGTGATTGTACATTTTTCTTGCATTTACTCTGGCAGGCTTCTGGGGCTATAAGCAAGTGACTTTAACCACTGATCCATCTCTCCAGCCCTTGGGGCTATGCTTTTTAGAGTGTATTTCCTGTCCTGTGTGGGCATTATTGGGGGTGAGGGGTGTTGCTACTGCTATACCTGAAGGTTATTGAAACCACATGCCAGTAGAGTGTGCTTTCAGGAGCATTTCTGGTAAACTTGATTTGGAATAAGAATGTTTACCACAGTGCTGGGTTGTATTTAAGCTGTTTAGAAAACATATGTAAAAGTCGGGCTTTATCCCCAGCACTTGGGAGGCAGAGATAGGATCGCTGTGAATTCCAGGTCAGTCTGGGCTAAAGTGAAACCCTCAAAAATACAAAAAGAGAAAGAAGGGCTGGAGAGATGGCTCAGTGGTTAAGGCACTTGCCTCCAGTGCCTAAGGTCCTGGGTTCAATTCCCCAGTACCCACATATGCCAGACCCACAAGGTGGTGGCCCTGGTGTGCTCTCTCTCTCTCTCTCTCTCTCTCTCTCTCTCTCTCTCTCTCTCTCTCTGTCTCTCTCTGTCTGTTTGTCTGTCTGTAGCTCTCTGCTTGAAAATGAATAAATAAAATATTTTTAAAAAAAGAGAAAGAAAATGCATGTAAAACTGTTCAGGAAATACCAAGAATGGCAGAAAGGAGCTATAGCATGTATGATCCAGGAAAATGGGCAATCCCATTACATACAGTACATACATTTCAGACATGATCCCATCTAAGACAGGCATGGTAGCACATGCCTATGGTTGTAGTCCCAGCAACTCAGAAGAGGAGCAGGAGGATCACAGGTTGGAGGTTAACCTGGGCTACATAGCTCCACTTCAGCCTTGGCTGCATAGTGAGACTCTCTCATTAAACAACAAGAGGAAAAGCTCCCGCTGGGCATTGGTGGCGCATGCCTTTAATCCTAGCACTTGGGAGGCAGAAGTAGAAGGATCGTTGTGAATTCTAGGCCAGCCTACAGAATAAGTTCCAGGTCAGCCTTGGCTAGAGTGAGACACTATCTCAAAAAAAGAAGAAAAGCTTTCTTCCAGCATCCTCACAGAAGGAGGACGAAGTTAGTGTTTAGGCGAGTCATTCCCACCCAAGCTCCTGCCCTGCCAGCCCCACTTGCTCGTCCCCAATGCCCTCCCTGCAGGCCTAGAATTTGGCCTAAGAGGAGATATGCTCAGGACACTTCAAAGCTGAGGAATCCAGAATCTGGCTGTAACACAGTTGGGTTTTTTTTTGTTGTTGTTTGTTTTAGTTTTTTGAGGCAGGGTCATAAAGAGCTGGGATGGTGGGTGTCAGCCACTGCACACAGCTGCCGCCTTTTGAGCCTCTTTGGTAACTCACGTGTGTCATCCATCACTCACCTTT
Organism: Zapus hudsonius; assembly: GCA_004024765.1. Classification (NCBI taxonomy): domain Eukaryota; kingdom Metazoa; phylum Chordata; class Mammalia; order Rodentia; family Dipodidae; genus Zapus; species Zapus hudsonius. The sequence continues at coordinate 35,331 of PVHP010006979.1, read as the reverse complement.
TTGGGCTGCGGCTGCATCTGCATCTCTTCCCCTCTGCTTCTGTTTTGTGCTGTCTTCAAAGGTCATTAAGCCAATTAGATGGTATTTTGGGTAAGGGTTTTTTTCCTCTTGAGGTCCTTACTTCGTAAACAAAAAAACAAAAGCCAGGCATGGCGGTGGTGCATGCCTTTAGTCCCAGCACTGGGGAGGCAGAGGTGCGAGGATGGCCGTGAGGTTGAGGCCAGCCTGGGGCTACCTAGTGAATTCCAGGTCAGCCTGGGCTAGAGCGAGACCTTACCTTGAAAGAAAAAAACAAAAAAGAAAGGAAAAAAATATCCCAAACACTGAATCTTGCAATGTGCTTTTTCCCATTTGCTGGATAAGGGGGCCCAGTTTTCTTTTGCACTCTTCATTCGGTCCTTTAACGGAGGATCCAGCATACGTTAGCTCAGCTGGGGTTTCGAGTTCTGTGTAACAGAGAGAGATTTTGTTGATGATTGGTCTACACCGCTAATGTAAGAAGGACAGCCTCCAGATAGAAAAGCAATGTTTTCAGTGTAAAAACAAGCCCATTGTTCTACACTGGGGAGTGACCACTATTTGCAGTTTGATAATGTCTTTCAAGATTTTTTTTTAAGAAGTAAGTTTAAAGAAGTGTCATAACTTTGGAGGTTAAAAAGCATTTGCGTGTGCGTGCATGTGCATGCCACACGTGTGCCAAGATGCCCCTGTGCAAGTTAGGAGGAGCTCAGGGTGCTAGTCCTCTTTTCCTACCTTTTTTTTGTGACAGGTCTGTCTTGTTTGCCACTGGAAAAGTCAGTCTAGCCTGGAGCTTCAGGATTCTCCTGACTCTACCTCATTATCATAAGCACATTGGGATTACAGAAATATACACCATTTTTCATCAGGCTTTACATGGGTGCTGAGGAGGCTCAAACTCCAGTCAGCAGGCTTTTGAGCAAGTGCCTTTAACCACCTCCCCAGCCTGGCTTTCTTTTTTAGTCTAACACAGTGTCAATGTCTCTCCATTGCATATGTATTTGAAGCACCCACGTTCTCGCCATGAGAATGTTGATTTACAGTGTGTTTACGGCTGGCCTTCCCTTGATTTAATCAGTCTACCTATTATTGGACATTTTGTTTATACTCAGTTTTTCACCATCTCTGGCAAGTTACCCATGGGCATGTTTGAGCTCCTGGCTAATAGTTTAGAGGGCAAGTCCTAAGATGTGACAATTCTGGGTCAAAACTTACTGTCAAGATCTTAGTTGTCCTCCAGGAAGATGGCATTGATTGACACTCTTACCAACAATAAATGTGAGTGTTTGCCAGTATGGCAGGTGCAGACATTCTGTCTGTAACCAGGTGCAGAGTAACCTTCTGTTGTAGCTGCTGCCTCTTGATACTTCTTGTGAAAACTAGTTAATCTTCAGTTGACTTTAAATGATTTCTTTTGTTGGCCTCTAGATTTAGCCTTTTCCACAATTAAGTTTTCTTCTTATATCTTTTGGTTTTTCAAGTTTTTCTGATATTTTAATGACTAGTTTTTTAGTCAGAAATGTCAATTCATCTGGAAGGGTCCAACCACCCAGGCCTCACAGAACTTGTAACTTAACTGCTGACAGCTGTTGCAGCTTGACAGGTTCTCACTTTACTGTTCAACAGCTCTGCTGAATAAATAGACTTGGAAAATGTTATAAAGCTATAACTGACATAGCACAGTTTCTTAAGTGTACAATTTACTAATTTTTAACAAATTCACTTGAGTTGCACACCCAGTTTTTGTTTGTTTCAATGAGATCCCTCGGGCTGTTGGGGAGTTGTTCCCATTCTCATCCCTAGGTGATGTTTGTCTGTTTCTAGATTTGCCTTGTTTGGACATGACCCAGCAATGCTGTGCTGCAATAGATGCCTGTATGCCTAGCATACTCTCTAAAACAGCCTCAGTTACACTAAACAAAGCGACCTGCTCCCATTTAGATTACTAGCACTTCCTTGCCTAGGCTGCAGCTGAGGTAGAGGTGTGTGCCCTTGACGTGACCTATGTGACCCTACTCTCCTCTGTCAGCAGTGCCACACTCTGCTGTATGTTTATAACCTGCCAGCCAACAGAGACGGCAAGAGCGTCAGCAACAGGCTGCGGCGCCTGTCTGACAACTGTGGTGGGAAAGTGCTCAGCATCACGGGCTGCAGTGCCATCCTCCGCTTCATAAACCAGGACAGTGCAGAGCGGGCCCAGAAGCGCATGGAGAATGAAGATGTCTTTGGTAATAGGATCATTGTGTCATTTACTCCGAAAAATAGAGAACTCTGTGAAGCAAAGAGTTCACATGCAATTTCAGATAAAGTGAAGTCTCCCAAAAAAGTTAAGAATACAAAGCTGTGCCTCATCAAAGACACAAGTGAACAATCTTCCTGTGCCAAAGCCACACCTGGGAAAGGGTCACAGACAAACTCTGGATCTGCTCCAAAAAACACTCCTGTTAAAAGTTTGCAGGTAATTGTGGAGCCCCTGCTCCCTGCAGTTTGTGATAAGGTTCATTTCTCCGGCTCTTTCATGGGCCTGCTGGCTTTTGTTAGGTCTTTTTTGGTTTTGGTTTTGCCAAGTCTCAGTCAGTTGATTTCTATGTGGGGTCTAACCTACCTGAGAAACCTCTTAGCCCATCACACTTACATCTCTTAAGGAGCTGTGCCGTCTGGAGCCGAAGGCTGGCAGCAGAAACAGTGAGCACCAGCAGGGCCACCTGAGGCTGGCAGTGCTGCCTCACAGTGGCCCAAGCACAGCAGCGCCCACACCCAGGACCACGGGAGTGACAGAGCCCCTCTACAGAAGCAGTCAGAAGTATGTGCAGTTACTCTTTCTCAGTTACTGTTCTGCAAGTTAATGGAAGACACCTGACCTTTCCCCTCAACTTTTCCCTCCTATCAGAAAAGAGAACCTCAGTGTGCGGAGTGCCAGCAGCTCTCCTGTGGAGAAGAGAGAGAGAGAGGAGGCTGTCTTCCAAGTGAGCTACCCGTCTGCTTTCAGCAAGCTGATTGCATCAAGGCAAGTCAGTCCTCTGCTCACAGCTCAGTCCTGGTCTCCTGGCTAAGTCCTGCTTCCACACTTGTGCGGTGCTTTTATGTAGCAGGAAAGATAATGAACAGAGTGCCTGGTGTTCAGACAGCAGAGAAGAGCACAGTGAGAGGACAAGGCTTCCATCTCTCCTTGCCTGGCCCCTCTCCCTCAGGCACCATAGCTCAGTTACAGGCAGTGGTGCTCACCATTTCTCCTTCCTTTCGGAATTTTTTTCCCTTTTGCTTTAAAGAATATTGGATATTGAATAATTTATTGGTTACTAATAAAGGGTCAACTAAGAGTAGTAAGTCATAATCAGCATATGTTTAATGTAAAAAGATACTCAAAAATTGAATAGGAAAGCTACTTCCATGCAGAGTTTCAGATGAAGCAGAGTGACGAAACCCAAGTACACAGAACTTCTTTCTCTCACTGTTCCCAGCAGGAGCATGTCTCCTAGCCTTTTAAACGGAGCATTGCCACTTGCTTTCAACGTTGCCAATCCCAGCAGTGGAGCCGACGGCCCAGACCCATTTGCAAACGGCGCTGATGTGCAGGTCAGCAACATCGACTACAGATTATCCCGGAAGGAGCTGCAGCAGCTCATCCAGGAGGCGTTCTCCAGGCACGGCAAGGTACCTTTGCTCTTTGGTTCTTGGTTTTTGTTTTTCAGGGCTTTTTTGGGTGGAGAGGGAGAGGGAGAGAGAGAGAGAGAGAGAGAGAGAGAGAGAGAGAGAATGCATGCATGTGAAGGTCAGAAGATCAGGAGCACCATCCATGTTTCAGGACAGCGTCTCTCATTGAGCCCCCAGGGAATCCTCCTGTATCTGCCTCCTCAGAGCTGGAATTATAAGCATGCTCCATAATGCCTGGCATTTTTACATGGGTTGTAGAGAATTACGCTCATGCCTGCAAGGCAAGCACTTTACTGACTGATGTATTGGAGCAGGGTGGTAATTTTCTTTTTGAGACAGGGTCTCAGCTCTATAACCCAGGCTGGTGTTGAACTTGTGAGAGTCTTCCTGCCTCAGCCTCCTGAGTGCTGGGACTACAGGTGTAAGGCCACTCTGGAGGCTAGAGAGCCTGCCTAATTAGACACGCACGCCGCCACAACCAGGTGATTGGACTGGCATGAACTCTTCTTTCCTCATGTCTGTAGGAGGGAACACTGTATGTCCAGTTGTCAGGTATAACCCAGAATAACAGGAATCCTCGCTGTGAGTGAGAAGTACTTGTTATAGGCAGGTATTTTAATGGACCTGGCCCAGTTTATCAGTGCAGTTTGCTAAAAGTGTACCTTATGTAGACCCTACATTTGTAGCTGCTGGAGAAGGTCTGGTCTCTTGAGTTTGCCTGAGAGCTACAGGAGCCAGAGCAGGCATTAGGCTAGCATGTTCACATCTCTGAAGGTCATCCACGTTGCACAGCATCCAGACATGCTCTCTTGGTGAAGCTCTGAGGTCCTCTAGGATGGCACTGCATTCTTTGTTCCTTTGTCCTCTGTAGGTGAAGAGTGTTGAGCTCAGTCCCCATACAGACTATCAGCTCAAGGCCATTGTTCAGATGGAAAACCTGCAGGAAGCAATCTGTGCCATGAACAGCCTTCACAGGTATAAAATTGGCAATAAGAAGATCTTGGTCTCACTTGCCACAGGAGCTGCTAACAAATCCCTCTCTTTACTAAGGTAAAAAATAATAAAAGTGATAACCAACTAAGTCATTTATTTCCAGATATGACATTTGACCTGCAAACAGCTTGGGATATGATAGAAATAGATTTTATTATATCCCCAATCTTCTTGTCTGCAATAAAGCTTATGCTCAGTTGATAGAGGTCAGCATCTGACTTGCTCAACTCATCATAGGCAAAATGCAGCTCAAAGTTGGTGGGCCCCTGCCACACATCCAGAGTGGGTTCTAAAGATAGTAGCCCCCTACAGTGCGAGCTTCTAAGCCTGAAACAGGAGACTGTCTTGAAACCCTAGGGGGCGGGTTTGGTCAGAGATGGCATCTGCAGTGCTTTGGAGCTCAAGGCTCACAGGAAGCCCTGACTGTCACACAGACACCAGCCCTGCAAGTCTCCCTTGAACTAGATCAGTCTTGGGAATTGGGCGTTTATTCATAGTAAGACTTGATCTTTCTTTGGCTTTTCCCATCTTGGAGAACTAGTGATACTGTACTCACTCCTGACAGACTAATCAAGGACTCTGGCAAATACTGGCCAATGTTATAGGTTTTTTTTTTTTTTCTTCAAATAAAAACCATGCTTGTAGAGAAGTCGGAAGCAAGAGAACTGAGAAAACCCACCTATCTTACAGCTCAAGGCTAGTCCCCTAGTCATTCTGTAGTTGAGATTTTTGTTTCTTTTCCCTTTGAGTATTTTTGGTACTTCTTTTGTAGTTGTGATTATGGGAATTACAGCCACACATCTTAACATATAAACCACATTGTGGCAGATGTTTCCAGTCATTCTGCACTTTGTTAAGAAATAGAGGGCTGGAGAGATGGCTCAGTAGTTAAGGCACTTGCCTCCAGTGCCTAAGGCCCCAGGTTCAATTCCCCAGGACCCACATAAGCCAGACCCACAAGGTGGTGGCCCTGGTGCATATTCTCATTCTCTCTCTCTCTCTCTCTCTCTCTCTCTCTCTCTCTCTCTCTCTCTCTGCTTGAAAATGAATAAATAAAATATATTTTTTAAATGCCTAAAGAAGTAGAGCCAGGTATGTGCCCCATTGAGGCAGCTAGTATCTTTCTGCTGAACAGGTGTGGGAGGCCCTACTTTGTCTTGATTGAGCCTGATAAACATCTCAATGTGTGTTGGGCATGGTTGTGCATGCCTTCAGTCTTCAGTCCTCAGGAGGCTGAGGTAGATTGCCATGAGTTCAAGCCAGTCAGGCTATAGAAAAGTTCCATGTCACACTGGGCTAGAGTGAGATCCTACCTTGAACAGGAAAAAAAAAAAACCACCCATATGAATTAGTCATCTTTCATTGGCTTGTTCCTAAAATCCTTTTAATTTTTAAACCCCCCCCCCCCCCCGAAAGTAAATTCTGATGTACCAGCACACATTCTTTGCACACATATCCTGTTAATGTTTTTGAATTTTTAAACAATACGCTTTGTAATGCACATGTAGTGTTCTCAACTAATCTGTGTTTTGTCTTACAGTGCGGAAACTGTGTCTGTTCTGCAGGATGCTCCTGCCTGCTGTTTGCCTCTCTTTAAGTTTATGGAAATTTACGGGAAGAAGTAAGTAGCTTAATTACTACATTGATCTAGACAGTAGTGATTGACTTCCACACACAGCCATGGTTAACGACCTTTCAGGACATATAGCTTGGCAAAGGAAATGCAACAGACAGTATTGCGCATAGGCAGGAAGATCAGGAGCTCAAAGTCCTCCTTAGCTTCAGAGCAAGTACAAGGCCAGCCAGGGCTACTTGAGAATCTGTCTCTCAAAAACAAAAAGAGGGCTGGAGAGATGGCTCAGCAATTAAAGGGACTTGCTTGCAAACCCTGCTGATCAGGGTTTGATTCCCTAGTACTTACATAAAACCAGAAGTGGTACATGTGTCTTAAGTTCATTTGCAGCAACAAGAGGCCCTGGCACACCCATACACACTTTTCCCTCCCTTCCTCCCCCTTCCCTTCCTCCCTCCCTCACACAGATAAATAAATATAATAAGATAAAAATATTTTTTAAAAAGATTCGAGTGTCTGAAATAGGAATGGATAACTTATATAGCAAGCAAGAGAAAAAGCAGAAGTCATTTGCTTGTGAGTTTCTGTTGTAATGTTTGCTAGGATGGTTGGACAGGTAAATAGGACCTAGGAAATACGGCACGACTAAAAGCACAGTGAGTGTCGGGTCTCGGGGTCATTGAAGTAGCAGTGTACAGAGTCGGAGTGTTCTTTCAGAGGGACGCTGGCTCTAGGATAAGGCTGCTGTTTGCCTGAAGGGGGTCTTAGTAGGCAGGAAGCCAGAGCATGGGGAAGGAGAAGTGGGCAGAGGCAGAACTGGATGAAATGAAGGCAGGAAAGCAGGTGAGGATGGGCAAGGAAGATGATATGTAGAAGAGACTACTAAGTACATAGGGCATCTCTGGTCTGAGGAAACAATGTGAGGTTTGGGTCACTTGTGACTAGAGTTCTGTGGATAAAGTGAGGAGGGACAAGGTGAGAGTCTAGGGTAGAAGCAGGTCCTGAGAGGCCAGCTATTTTCACTGTAAGGAAACAAAAATGCAAGACCAACGATAAGCATGGGAAATGCAAGACCAAGGATGAGCACAGGGGTTTGGGAGGTGGTTCACCAGTTAAAAGGCATTTGTTTGCAAAGCCTGACAGCCCTGGTTCAGTTCCCCAGCACTCATCTAAAGCCAGAAGTACAAGTGATGTATGTATCTGGAGTTTGTTTGCAGTGGTAAGAGGCCCTGCCATGCCCCCCTCTCTCACTCTCCTAATTTTTTAAGAGCACATCTCCCTGTGGCAGGGCAGGCGGCAGTGGGCTCTCCCCTGGGAGGGCAGCTTTGGGGGACTGATGCTGGTAGAGAGGAATGGGAGTGTGGGTGTAGGGCACTGGGAATAAACTGCTGGGCAGTCAAGAGGAGCAGCTAATATTTGAGCCCAGCCCTGTCCATGCTTAGTCACACTTAACCCTTACCTCAGCACTGTGAGGTACATTATCTTCCCATTTTAAAGGTAGAAAAGTTGAGGCCTGAATTGCTTCTATATCTTGACTAAAGTCATATAGCTTGAAGAGTCAAGATATAAGCACAATGTGTCTGCTTCCAGATGCTAGGCCTTTAAGCTCCAGGGGTGACAGATCCAAGTCAGGGTTATTGAGAGGTGCAGGCCTGGAGTGTCCACAGTTGAGGGGGACGGGAGAGAAAGTGACTGGAAAGGAGCATACTTTTCACAGCAGAGAGGAGTGTAGTGAAAGGCGAATCCTGGGAGCCTGGTTGAGAGTATCATCAGGTAGCTTTCAATATCAGAAACTTCCATGAGGGCATTTACATACAGAAAGGGATGCTGCTGTTGCAGCAGGCAGTGAGCCAGAGGTGGTGCAGGAGGCAGATGAGTTTGTAGTAGAATCCTCTCAGTTTACTTTGGAGATAGAGAGAACCCATTCTTGGTTGTGACTCTTTATTTAAAGAGAAGAAGTGTTTCTGAATCAAAGAGAAATGTTCTAAGTCAGCCTCTGTCTCTCCTCTTGTTCTTAGGTTTGGACACAAGTTGAATGTGTCCGATTTGTATAAATTAACAGACACAATTGCAATCCGTGGACAGGGAACAGGGCGGCTGGTGTGTCTCTTACCCAGCAGCCAGGCCTGCCCGAGCCCCCTGGGGTCTTCCCAGTCGCATGATGGCTCCTCCACGAATTGCAGCCCAATTATATTTGAAGAGTTAGAATACCATGAGCCTGTCTGCAAACAGCATTGTTCCAGTAAGGACTTCAGGTATGTGACCATTTCTCTCCAGAAACCAACCTTTCCTGTGCCATAGTAGAACATGCTAGAACTAACTATTCTGTGACGGCGTCAGACTCTGAGGAATGTCATCTATTTTGTTCTTTCTGCAGTGAACGTGAGTTTGAGCCAGACTCTTACAAGATTCCTTTTGTGGTTCTGTCTTTGAAGACATTTGCACCCCAAGTTCATAGTCTTCTCCAGACCCATGAGGGTACTGTGCCTTTGTTGAGGTGAGCCGTGTCAGAGCCAACAGAATGCCCTAGTTGTCCTTCCTGCAGTCTGACCACCAGAGACAGAGAGGGAGCCCACCATAGTGCTCCAGCCTCATAGTCGCATTTATTTGGAGTGGATCCACATACTCAGTGTTTTTTTGTTTGGTTTTGTTTTTTTTCTAGGCAGAGTCTCACTCTAGCCCAGGCTGACCTGAAACTGACTCTGTAGCCCCAGGCTGGCCTCAAACTCACAATGATCTTCCCTATTTCAGTCTCCTAAGATCTGGGACTTAAGGCATGTGCCACCACGTCCAGCTGTACTGGGTGTTTCCGTGAGAAATTATTTCTGCTATGTTCATGAACTCAGCTGAGGCCAGCTTCTGCTCTGCAGAAACAGATGCCTTATGTCAGCAGAAATGTTACTGAGGCTCAAGAGAAGAGGGTTCTTCCCAGAGAGTTGAACCATTCTGAGGGCCACAGTGGCACACTTGCTGTGGCCTCCCCCAAATGTTAAAGTGATAACTGTGGAGTCTTGTTTCCTGGTATCTAAGCCTCCCTCATGAAACACTACCATAATTTCTAGCCTCACCAGAGTAAATCAGAGGCCAGTGCTGTGGCATTGCCCTCTGTGGGTTTTACTTTCACAGGTAAACCCAGATTGGGGCATTTAACCTGAAGTCACTAATAGCAGATCTCCTAAACTGAAGCCTGCTTTTGAGCATGTGTTGTTTGTCCTTGTCCGTTGTCTTCTTATAACCTCCTCCTTCAGCTTTCCAGATTGCTATGCTGCAGAGTTTGGCAACTTAGAGATCATGTGCAAAAGCCACGGTGGTGTCCCCTTAGAACACTTCATCACCTGTATCCCAGGTGTGAACATTGCCACTGCTCAGAATGGCGTCAAAGTAGTGAAGTGGATTCACAACAAGCCGCCGCCACCTAACACTGGTAGGTGGGGCAGAAGGGTGCTGGGGATTTAGTCTTCATGAGCTCCCAGCTATGTACCAGGAGGAGGTTCTTGGTTTTCACTGAAAACAGCAGCACTGGAGCTGGAGAGATGGCTCAGTGGTTAAGGTGCTTGTCTGTAAAGCCTAAGGATTCAGGTTCAGTTCCCCTGTACCCAGGTAAATCTAGATACACAAGGTGGCCCATGTGTCTGGAATTCATTTGTAGTGGCCAGAGGTCCTGGAGTGCCCATTTCCTCCCCCCTCTCATTTGTCCCCCTCTCTCTATTAAAAAAAAGTGGAGAGCAATTGAAGACAATGTCAGCCTTTGGCCTCCATGCACATACATGTTCATACATATGCTCACATAAACACACAAGTAGTTTCAGACAGTTGAAGGATGTATGCATGTATGTATGTATTTGTTTGTTTGTAAGCAGAGAATGAGTGTGCCAGGGCCTCTAGCCAGTGCAAACAAACTCCAGATGCATGGTCCACTTTATGCATCTGGCTTTACATGGGTACTAGGGAATCAGACCCTGGTTGTTAGGCTTTGCCGGCAAGCACCTTAACCACTGAGTCATCTCTCCAGCCCTGAAGGAAGTATCTTAATGTATACTTGCTTTTGGAGTTTAATACCTTCAGCTTAGATAAATACAAAAATAACTTTAAATGTAAAAGTCCAGGGAGTTGGACCTAGATTTAGCTGAGTTTCAGAGTTTAAGGGCATCCAGAATTGCTAGTGTCTAATGCTGCTACCTGTGACTATCCCTTTAAATTCCCTTCATACACACACATACCTCCTCCCCCCACTTCCTTCTATTTAACACTTCTATGAAATACTTTCAGCTCCCACCTGCCTTTCCTGTCCAGGAGAGCCAGGAGCTCAGACCCATGGGAGAGCCTGTCCTCTTATCTTTCTCCTGTGTAACACTTGTGAGGCCACCTGTTTCTCTGCTTCTCTTTACAGAGTTTCTGTCTGATTTCTTGGTGTTTCGAGGTAGGGTCTCACTCTAGCCAAAGCTGACTTGGAATTCACTATGTAGTCTTCCGAGTGCTGGGATTAAAGGCATATGCCACCACGCCTGTCTGATTTTTTTTTGGGGGGGGGAGGCTTTGGTTTTGTTAGTTTCTTTGGAGCAGGGTCTTGATCAACTTGCCCAGGCTGGCCTTGAACTCAAGATTCTCTTGCTTCAGCCTCCCAGTGCTACCATCTTGTTCTATTTAGGCTTTAAATTTTTTTTTTTTTTTTAGGCTTTTAAATTGCAGCTTTTTTTTTTTTTTAAGTTGTGGGTACTCAAGATAGTGCAAAAACTGTTGTTATGTGGGATGGGTCCACCCATAATCCAAGCACTCAGGAGGCAGAGATAGGAGATTGCTTTGAGTTTGAGGTTGGTCTGATCTTCATAGGAAGTTCAGTTCTGTCAGGGTTACATCACAAGACCATTTTTCAATAAACAATCAAATATGGTGGTTTTCTAACATTTCTTCCCAAAGTTTTCTGTGTCATATCTCAGATCCATCCTGGGTTGGTTATATTCTTAGGGGCTACCTACCTGATGCCCATTTATACTGTGTCGCTGTGTATCTGTTCACAAGACCAGGTTACAAATGGATCTTTGAAACAGAACCAGTATGTTACCTGGGCAATCTGAGTATTTTCACTTCTACTCCAACACTAGTGTGCACTTGCTTTGCTTTGGTTCCTTAGCTCTGAGAGGAACCATTTGCCAGGTCATAAATTAATACAGCCTGGTTAGTTGGTTCTTTGAGGCCTGAGTGTAGAAGCTGAAATGGGATGCAGCTATTTGATTCTGTCTGTTTGCCCACTATTATACCTCAAGGGAGGAGTACAAAGGTAGTGGCCTTCCTTTCAGCGTGAGTCCATGTTTCACAACTTCCACACGCTCTTTCTTTCTTTAGACCCTTGGCTTCTGCGTTCTAAGAGTCCTGTGGGTAATCCCCAGTTGATCCAGTTCAGCAGAGAAGTCATTGACTTACTGAAGAACCAGCCGTCCTGTGTCACACCGATTAGTAATTTCATCCCATTGTACTACCATCATTTTGCAAAGCAGTGCCGGGTTTCAGACTACGGCTACTCCAAGCTGATTGAGTTGCTAGAAGCAGTGCCTCATGTGTTGCAGGTAAAGAACGCTGAAAGTTGCTCAAAGACGGGAGGGTTCCCCTGTGGTTATGGCTGTGGCTGTGACTGCCACCGCCATAGAAATGACAGCTAGTAACCTAATTCCTGAGGAAAAAAGCTTTCTTCGAAATAGGAAACCTACCCAAGGTGCCCTCTCCATTTTGGTGTTCCTAAAGGAACTCCTCATTTTCCCTTTAGTATCTGGACTGACGCCTCTCTCCCAGCCAGTTCTCTAGTGAGTGTCCACATGTACACACACGGTGCTGCCTGCTAGAGTTGGGCTCAACCTTCCCCGAGTTGGAGACCAGCCACTGGGCTAGAGCTTAGCTTTGGAGCCTGTGTAGACACCATCAGAGTTTTTGTTTTAAAAAAAAAAAAAAAACAAAAAACCTTTCAGAGTGAAATCGGTTGTCCAGTCCACCTTTTTCCTCTTTGTTTTCATGGCTGTTTGAGACAGGTGTGTGTAGGGTCAAAAAAGCAAAAGGGGTTCTAATTCCAGACAGTTGGACCACTGTTCTTTTTGACTGAACATTTTATTGATTTGAATGTGTTTCAAATTGCAGTCATCAAACATAAAAGGAGTTAGTTTGTGATTGTAGTATGAGAGAGGGAGAGGGAACAAAGTGTCTTCTAGCTCTCCATGTAGTAATCAAGGTGCTTGGTTTTCAGATCCTTGGAATGGGCTCCAAGCGTTTGTTGACCCTCACCCACAGGGCCCAGGTGAAGCGCTTTACTCAGGATTTACTCAAACTTCTCAAATCCCAGGCCAGCAAGCAGGTCATCGTGAGCGAGTTCTCTCAGGCTTATCATTGGTGAGTTGATGGGAAATGAAAAGCCAGAGCAAATATTTTCAAGCACTTTTTCTTCCTTCATGTTCTAAACAGTTATCTCGCTTTTTCATTAAGTACTCTTGGAATATTTGTAGTTATTATGGTTAGTTTTACTTGTTTTCCACTCATTTCTCATGTAAATACGTAGGTGTTTCTCAAAAGACTGGGATGTCACTGAATATGGTGTTTGTGAGTTGATTGATATCCTATCAGAGATCCCAGACACAACTATCTGCATATCCCAACAAGATGATGATATGGTGATTCGTATCCCCAGAAGAGGTATGTAGCTTACATTCTCTGGAAGGATGTTGTCTGTCTCCATGAAGATTTTCTTTCCTTTTCTTCCCCCCCCCTTCTCTCTCTGTCTCTGAAAGAGAGACAACGAGAGGAGAGAAAGAATGAGCACACCAGGGCCTCCCGCCACTACGAACAAACTCCAGACACATGCTCCACCTTGTGCATCTGGCTTTACCTGGGTAATAGGGAATTGAACTTGTGTCCTTCTGTTTACAATCAAACACCTTAACCACTGAACCATCTCTCCAGCCCAAGATTTTATTTTATTTTATTATTTTATTCATTTTCAAGCAGAGAGAGAGAGAGAGAACGAACCAGGGCCACCACCTTGTGGATCTGGCTTATGTGGGTCCTGGGGAATTGAACCCGGGGCCTTAAGCACAGGAGGCCAGTGCCTTAACCGCTGAGCCATCTCTCCAGCCTGAGATTTTATTTTTTGAAACAGCATCTCATCCTGTAGTCCAGGCTGGCCTTAGAGTAGCAATCCTCCTGCCTCAGCCTCCTGAGTGCTAGGATTATAGATGCGAGGCACCACACCCGGTTATTTTAAAATGGAATGATTTAGTGGTGCTCTTTTTCCTCCCTTTTCCTGGTTCTTGAAGGTTCCTTGGGAAGTGCAGTTTGAAAGACTCCCCGAGTTTGAAGTGGGGAAGCCACATGTCACAAGAGGGTACACTAGTGCCTTTTCACTCTGAGGGGTGGGAGAGGCATGGCGGCCTTTGGTAAAATGCCTCCTGGCTGTGTTGTAGTTGCCCAGGTCACCCAGTTGGGAATGTGTTCCAGAGCTATGGCTGTGTCTTTGACTGTGAGTATCAGGAGTTAAGTTGTGAAATCTCACTGAGCTGCTACAGAATACTGACACTCCTGAGGTTGTAGAGTCACAGGGTTAAAACAAGCAATGTCCATTACCTTCCAGTTAGAACTTAAAAACAAAAATGAAAGCTTAAGTGCTTCTTCCTCTTATTTATGCTAAACTTTGTTGTTTTGTTCTATTCTGTTTTTTTTTTTTTTTTTTTTTTGAGGCAGGGTCTCACTGTAACCTAGGATGACCGTGACTCACTGTGTAGGTAAAGCTAGCTTCAAACTCATGACAGACCTCCTATCTCAGCCTCCTGAGTGCTGGGATTAAAGGCATGCACCACCACACCTGGCTTTATTAAACCTTTGATGCCTCACACACTTTTTCTACAGCATCATATAACTGAAGATTGAGTAAATAAAAAGCGTGTGAATATTCAAAAGTATGATACATTTCACAGTAATAACTTCTGAACTGAATTGCTTTAAGCACAGACCTGCATGTGTGTTCCTGTTCCTATGTATGGAGGGGACTTGATTGATGAGCAACTGTTTCTGACAGAATACCAGGAAAGCACCCCGTATTCTGCCCTTGGTCATATGTGTTCATTTTTGGAAAGCAAAGGTGATCTCTTGTAAACTGAACAGGACTAAACTGCTGGGTGGATGTTAACTTGATAGGTACATACACTGTGATGTATTATTTGTTTGTTTTAAAGAACGCACTCAGGATGAGATAGAAAGGACAAAACAGTTCTCCAAGGATGTTGTTGACTTGCTGCGTCACCAGCCGCATTTCCGGATGCCCTTCAATAAGTTTATTCCCTCTTACCATCACCACTTTGGCCGGCAGTGCAAACTTTCATACTATGGGTTTACCAAACTACTTGAACTTTTTGAAGCCATACCTGAAATTTTACAAGTAAGTAAAAAGATTCCAATTTTGGACTTTTTTTTTTCATCTTTTAGGTCCTTTTGTTACAAGTCTGAAATATTCCCATCAGAGAATCTATGTTGTAGTACTGTTAGGTAAATGTGAGTTTTTTTTCTGTACTGAAGAATTATTCTGCAGCTAGACATGGTGATGCACACCTGTAACCCAAGCATTGGGAGGCAAAAGCAGCAGGATTGTAAACTCCAGGTCAGTCTGGGTTAGATAGCAAGGCCCTGTCTCGAAAGAAGAAATACATATGTATTCTTCAAACCTTTGTTAGGGTAATTATTGATGAAAAGAAGCAGTTTTATTAATTAGTTAATTTATTAATTAATTTGCAAGCAGAGAAAGATAGAAGAGAGACAGAGATTAGAATGGATGTGCCAGGTCCTCTAGCTGCTGCAAACGAACTCCAGATGCATGAGCCACTTTGTGCATCTGGCTTTACGTGGGTACTAGGGAATTGAACCCGGATCATTAGGCAAGTGCCTTAACCACTGAATACTCTCTCTCCAGCCCCAGTAGTTTGATTTTTAAAGCTGAAAATCCTCTCAGTAATTCTATTTTT
Source organism: Zapus hudsonius (assembly GCA_004024765.1). NCBI lineage: Eukaryota > Metazoa > Chordata > Mammalia > Rodentia > Dipodidae > Zapus > Zapus hudsonius. The sequence continues at coordinate 20,100 of PVHP010006979.1, read as the reverse complement.
GTAAGATGTGTTGAAGGAGAGGTAAGTTCATGAAGGAGTAGCTATGCCATGCTATTTGAAGTGAAATCAAATTTTTTTCTTAGGGGTGTGTGTGTGTGTGTGTGTGTGTGTCACGCATGCATGTCAACCTCTGTCGTCATCCTCAGTAATACCATCTACTTCCTTTGAGACAGAGCTTCTCTTTGGCCTAGATTTCCCCCATTCCCGTTAGGCTAAACTGGATGGCCAGTGAACCTAGCAATCTTGCTGTCTCCATCTCCCCAGCACCAGAATTATAAGTGCACTACCACACTGAGCATTTAAAAAATGTTTTTATTTATTTGCAAGCAAAGAGGGTGATGTGGGGAAATGGGCACGCCAGGACCTCCCACCATTGCAACTGAACTCCAATTGCATGTACCACTCTGTGCATCTGGTTTTACCTGGGTACCAAGGAATTGAACCTAGGCTATTAGGCCTTACAAGCAAGCACCCTTAACCACTGAGCGATCTCCTCAATTCACACCCAGCATTTTTTTTTCGTTTTTTTTTTTATTGATATCTTTGTTATCCAAAATTAGATACATTGTCTGAGCAAATATTGTGTTGGTATCCCCATTTCCCCCCTCCCTGTCCCCAGTCCACTGGGTATTCTCCTCGTTGGGCATGCTGGATCAGTCCATGGGGTAGGAAGTTATGGATAGCACAGGAGGTAGCCAGGTCCCCCCATCCCCGTGTGTGTTGTTGCTGAGGGGGGCAGTGTCTCTGGATATTCCACCATGGCTCTTACAGTTTCTCCGCCCCCTCTTCCGCTCCTTTCCCTGAGTCATGGTGGACACCCAGCATTTTTATGTGGCACTCATGTTCTGAAGCTTGCAAGGTGAAGATTTTGCACCTGTGCTATTTTCCCCAGCAAACAGCATATTTCTGTTACTACTTTTATTAGCATTATTTTTTGACTCAAGATAACAAAGCTGGGCGTGGTGGTGCACGCCTTTAATCCCAGCACTCGGGAGGCAGAGGTAGGAGGATTGCTGTGAGTTCAAGGCCACCCTGAGACTACAGAGTGAATTCCAGGTCAGTCTGGACTAGAACGAGACCCTACCTCCAAAAAAAAAAAAAAAAAAAAAAGATAAAATTTACTGTTTTATAATCCCAGGACTTGGGAGGCTGAAGTAGGAGGATCACCATAAATTTGAGGCCACCTGGAGACTATATAGTAAATTCCAGGTCAGCCTGGGCTAAAGCAAGATCCTACCTCAAAAAAAAAAAGAAAAATTTTTTTTTTGTTTTTACTGTCTTAATGTCTTTTAAGTGTGTGTTTTAGCAGTAAGCATGTTGTGCAACTAGACCAAAGCACTTTCATCTTGGAAAACTGCACTTCTCTACCCATTAAACCACAATGCCATCTGCCTTTAGTAACTAGCTGTATAGACTTATTTTATGTACACTCACAATGTGTTAAAACTCTTCCCTCTTCCTCCCTTTTATGTTAAGGTATTGGAATGTGGAGAAGAAAAAATCCTAACTTTGACAGAAGTGGAGCGATTCAAAGCTCTGGCTGCCCAGTTTGTTAAACTTCTACGGTCCCAAAAAGATAACTGCCTTATGATGACAGATCTACTCACAGAATATGCTAAAACCTTTGGTTATACATTTCGTCTCCAAGACTATGATGTCAGTTCTGTTTCAGCTTTAACACAGAAACTCTGCCATGTTGTGAAGGTAAGCAGATAGTTTCTTCTTGGGGCCTGAGGCGTGTGGAGCATTTCTGTGCTCACACCAACACCACCTGCTGTGGCTTCACGGACCTGCTCTGCACTTGATACTTGTGGTCTTCCTTTGTGTTCATGTATGGCCTTTGCTGACCTGATGAGATTACTTTTTATCCCAGGGAGTGTACTTGGGTGCTTGGTCTCAGTAAGGCTAACTTGAAGTTGTCTCCTTCCAGACAGTTTTGTCTCCAGGAGACTGTAATCATAGATGTTTTCTCCAGACCTGACTCATTTGGGAATAGTTTTAAGGACAGGGCTGGAGATAGAGTTCAGTGGATAAAGAACTGACTGTTCAAGCTATAGAATCAGAGTTTGATCCTCCGACCCTACATAAAGCCAGAAGCTGTGTCAGGCTTCTGTAATCTCAGTGAAATGATAAGTTAAGACAGGAGAATTTCTCAGAAGTTTGTGGTGAGCACAGCCAAGAAGAGCAGACCAAGAATCCTGAGCAAGAAACCCTATCTCAAATAAAGTGGTTAGGCAAGGGTCCACTCAAACTTGTCCTCTGACCTCCATGTGTGCACCATTCTCACACACACATGCACAGCTCAGAATTGCCTTTGTTACTGATAAACCTAAGAAGGCATCTTACCCTTTCCCTGCCCTACACTGACCTTCTGTTTACTCATAGGTAAAGCAACAGGGCAGTTGTAAGCCACCTCCAGTGCAAAACCAGGGAGAATCACTTCCAGGAGGAAGAAATGAAAAGGGAAGCATGAAGTGGTGATACCCTCAAGCAGAGGTGTGGAAGGAGCCCAACTGTGTACTGATGACTAAAAGTTAGAGGAGGGAGAACCATCCCAGAGGACAGAAGGGATGGCCAGGAAGGAGGAATGTTCTAGACAGTGGACACCCCAGAGCCAGGAAGGAGGAATGTTCTAGAGAGAGGGCACCCCAGAGCCAGGAAGAAAAACGGCCAGCAGCGCTTCATGCAACTTAGCCAGGTGGAAATAGTGGACTGCCTGGTCGGGTGTGAGCGCCACTGTGGTAAAGACATGGAAGTCCCTGGGAGTAGGCCAAGGCAGGCGAGAAACAACAGGCCTTCCTCACAGCTTTTGGTCAGCTTGCTTCTAAGGGGGAGAGCAGAGAGTAGCAACCTGAGATGGTGGGTGGAGGGACTTGAGAACTGCAGAGAAGGATCCAGTTGAGAGAGGAGCAGTGGTGAGAAAGGCTGGGGGTGGGGGAAGGTAGAACATGAGGAAGGAAAACTTAATCTCACAGGAGCAAGGGGCCGTGGGGTAGGTGTGATATAGGTAGGTATGGTATGTGCCATCAAGTAGGAGGTAAGGTGACTGCTTGAGAGAGGAAGAGAGGTGGGACTCAAGATGGAAGAATGGAGAGGGTCTGACTTGGGAGTGGGCAAGGGAGACTCGGAAGGAAATGCAAGTCCAGGGAAACTTGTGGTGTGCCTCATGGTAAAATGTTAGCCAGATGAGGAAAAGGACTAGGGACAAAGGAGATTAAAGTAGTGACAGGAATGCCTCCATGCCAAGATGATAGAAAAGTGAACAGAAGAACCAGGCTTGGTGACATAGGCCTGTAATCTTAGCTACTAAGGAAAGGCTGAGGCAGGAGGGTTGCAAATTCAAGGCCAACCTGAGCTAAGGAAAACCCTTTCTTCAAGAAAGGGTTATAGTTCAATGGCATCGGTGCTTGCCAAGCATGCAAAGCTCTGGGTTCATTTCCTGCACTGAGAAAAATGATGAAGATAGGAACAGGCTAGGGGAGGTGAATCATTCCTGGCCTCCCATCCCATGCTGTTCCAATTTCACAGCACTTGCAGGCTGCAGAGAGGGTTTTTGGAGAGTTCTTTTAGGAATGTATAAGGACAAGATCCAGAGTGTGCCTTGGGGGTGTCTCCAGTGGAGTCAGGTAGAAGAGGGTGGCATTGGAGACCAGGAAGTTGAAGGATTGAAAGGCCAGGTCCTAGAAGGTTCAGTGGCTGAGATATTAGAAGGAGTGGGCTCAGGTCTGCAGGAAGACTCTACGCCTTGGTCAAAGCTTGAGGAAGCAGATGGAATGACTATTTCATTGTGAGCAGGATAAACAGGGAAAGGTGGGCTGGAGAAATGGCTCAGCAGTTAAGGCGTTTGCCTGCGAAGCCTAAGAATCTGAGTTCATTTCTCCAATACTTGCACAAAGTGGTGTCTGGAGTCTGTTTGCAGTGGCTAAAGACCCTAGCACACCCATTCTCTCTCTGTCTCTCTCTCTCTCTCTCTCTCTCTCTCTCTCTCTCTCTTCTATCTTCTGTTTCCTTGCAAATTTAAATAAAAATATTTTTTAAAAATAGGAAAAGGTGTACAGCTCTTGTACAACCCCTAGCTGCCTACTGGAAACTTGTGGGGAGCTTCTGGGAGATGCTCAGCATGGCTTCCAAGCTGCCATGAGTTCCTTATGTCTTCAGTCTGAGCATGCTCTGAGCACTGGCTCTGCTGAGAGCATCTATGGATGCTTCTACTGTGTGGCCAGCACTGAGTGTGGGAAAGGGGGGAGTTGGTTTGAGTTCTTAGAAGGCTACAGTAGTGATACTGATCTGGGTTTCTAAGAAAACTCAAACTTGTGTGTGCCCACTTCTGAGCAGGAAGCCTGTGTGGCCCCATCAGTATCATGTGGAGAGTAGTGCTCTGCATGCTCCTGTCTTGGGCCCGTGTGTGCTGACAAGTAGAGGCATTAGTGTTGGGCTAGCTCCTCAAGGGCTGCCCACCCACACTCTGCCTCTGATACTCAGCGTCCCAGAGAGAGAGGCTTTAGACCCCTCCAGTCCTTATTGTTGCTCTGAGACCTTTGGACCTGACAGGAAAAGCAAAGGAAGGGGGGAAAGAAGCTGAAAGTGTTGGGTGCCTAATGCAGGTGACCAGAGAGCTCTGCCTGCTTTAGTTCTGAGAAGGTCTAGAGAGCCCCACCCCTACCGGGACTTGCAGGTCAGTCACCTCGTTTCTTCATCTGGTGTTGGGTGCCCAGATGATGCCAGGTGTCCTTAAATGTGTTCCGTTGTTTGTGCTCTGATAATCTGAAATAATTAAGTCAGCATGTTTCAGAGATGAAAGCACTAGCTTTGAAATCAGTACTAACTGACCCTGAACAGGCCACCTGCCTCCCACCCTACCCCAGCGCACTCCACTCTTCCTGAGCACAGCAACCGCAACTCACTAGCTTGGGCCAAGGAATGTCAGCTGGCCAGCCTGTCTCTGCCAGGGGGAAAAGTGGCAAGAAAGAAAGGAAAGAAATTAAAGGGCCATTGCAATTTCTTGCATATTATGGGCCAAGAGACGAGTGTGGATGGAGGCTTGGGGTTAGGTACCTGTAGAGAGGGAAAGAATAGTTTCTGCTCCAGTTTCCTCCAGAGTCTGATGTCCCACTCACTTTATTTCTGTTTAAGAGAAAAATTCAAGATCTTTCCTCTATTGGTCTAATTAGCTAAAATGAAACTAGCTGGATTGGGTAGGCTCAGGTAGTATCCCTGAACTCTAAAAAGTTTGGACTGTTCTCTCTCCAGGTGGCTGACATGGATTCCGGCAAACAGATCCAGCTGATCAACCGGAAGTCTCTGCGGTTTCTCACTGCCCAGCTGCTGGTGTTGTTGATGTCCTGGGAAGGAGCTACCTACCTTTCTGTTGATGAGCTCAGGACACATTATGAAACCACCCACAGTACTCCTCTCAACCCCTGTGAATATGGATTCATGACCTTGACTGAGCTACTCAAGAGTCTGCCCTATTTGGTTGAGGTATCTGTGTGAAGTGGTTTTCAGATCTGTCATGTTGGAATTTGCTGAGCCCAGTACTTCTCCATTGCCTGTCAGTGTAGATGGGTGTGTTTGGAGCTGGGAGGGGTAGTACAAGTCTTTGAGACCTGAGTGGTGTTTGGTCAGCTGAGCACACTGAGGCCAAGGGAAGTGAAAGAGCTCTGCTAAGATGAGCTGGAGATGGAGATGAGAGCCTTGGTCTCCTGATGCTTGCACTGGAGTGCCTTCCTCCTGCACCAGGCTGGGTTTTATTGGTGAGGTGTCTGGATTAGAGACCTGGGGGCAGCTGCAGGTGACTTAGTGGAGCTCGTGGGTCACAAAAGGAGGTCAGCTGCCTGGTCTTCTAGGCAGGCTTTCATGAATGGCATTTCAGGGTGGAAGAAAGGGAGACTGTGGAGTTCTTTAACAGCAAGTGTGAGAACCCAGAGCAAACAGAGCTCCTAGAAACAGTAAGCTACCAAAATTCATCCAGGAACAAGCTAAGAATTAGGCCAATTACTATAAAACAGATGATCATGATGGTTGACATTGTAATGCTGGTAAGAGGCAATACTAACACAAGTGTGTGAACCATTGAGGAGCTTAAATTGACTTCTGCCTTCTGAGCCCCTCTCAACAGGAGACCTTCACTCTAGAGGGAATAGGGCCAGTCTTTCATAAAGTTTCTAATCCTGCTGTTTGTTCTAAATCAGGTTTTTACCAACGATAAGACAGAAGAGTATGTGAAGCTTACAAGTCTATACTTGTTTGCAAAGAATGTGCGTTCTTTACTTCACACTTACCACTACCAGCAGATTTTCCTTCATGAGTTTTCTGTGGCCTATACCAAGTATGTTGGAGAAACACTGCAGCCCAAGACATATGGATACAACAGTGTGGAAGAGCTTTTGGGAGCAATCCCACAGGTGAGTGTTCTCCCCAGCTTGGAGAGTCTTTCTGAAGAGCAAGGCTGACTCCTGGTGAGACCTAAGTGCTGCCACAGCAGTGAAATGGCAGACATTGATTTTAGCGTTTCCCAGTGATAGTGTAAACCATTATTCTGACATGGCAGGTAAGTAAGTCCCAGACTTTCCCCTTAGAAAAGTGCTCAATAATAGAACAACTGCCAGTTCTGTCACCTACACCTGGCTAAAGCAGGTGTTCTGAGCAGGCCAGGGTCTCAGTGGGCATTGAGGAGGGCCCTGCGCAGGGGGCCCTTGGGTAGCAGCATCAAGGATGTCTGTTTCCATGTGACAGGAAGGGGTAGGCAGTTCTGGTGGATGAGGTAGCATCCTCAGATGAAGAGCAGTGAGGAGCAGTGTGAGGCATGGGTAGATGCCTCTGCAGGTAAAGTGTGGGTCCCCTGTACCCATGTAAAAGCCATGAGCCTATAATCCCAGCACTGAGGAGGCAAAAAGGATCCCTGAAGCTCATGGATAGCCAGTCTAGCTGAATCAGTGAGCTCGAGATTTAGTAAGAGAGAATGATTGAAGATGGCCTTCAAATGTGTACAATACCACGGTGGAGGGACCATCAGTGTGCTTCAGTGGAAGAGCCCTTACCTGGACATATGGGAGGCCTGGGCATGATCCTCAGCACCCCAGACAATAACCGTGAAGCAATAGGGCTGGGGAGAGGGCTCAACGGTTAGGGTGCTTGCTTGCAAAATCTACCCGGGTTTAATTCCCCAACTCACCTAAAGCCATAATGCACAAAGTGGCACATGCATCTGGAGATCTTTTGCAGCAGCTGGAGGCCTTAGCATGTCCATTCTCTTCCTTCTCCTCCCTTCTACCTCCCCTCCCATTTGCAAATAAAAATATTTTTTAAAAATGAGCTGGGCATGGTGGCACACACCTTTAATCCCAGCACTTGGGAGGCAGAGGTCGGAGGACCACTATGAGTTAGAGGCCACCCTGAGACTACACAGTGAATTCTAGGTCAGCCTGGGATAGAGCAAAACTCTACCTTGAAAAACAAACAAACAAACAAAAAAATTACAATTGTGCTGAAGTCTGCCCATAAAGTAGGAGCTGTTTAAGGGCCTTGTTCTCTAGGCAGGAGCTGCACTGATCTTTGGAAAAGGCAGGAGGTGCCAGGCATATCTTTGTACAGTGTCCACAGCAGAGTTTAGTGGAAAAACTGGGGGAGGGAGCTTGCCTGGGACCCTGGCCATTGCCACAGCCCTAGTAGGTATTAGTGAAGGGGCTGAGCTAGGATAAAACAGGTTGAGCAATTCAAGCAAGTACCTTTAACCCCTGAGCCATCTCTCCAACCTGAGCACCCCTAATTCAAAACACTGAGATCCAAAACCTTCCAAAGGCCAACCTGATCTGACTACATATGATGGTTTATAGTCAAAACACTGGTACACCAAAAATACATATGTTCAGGATATGTGTGTAAGATGGATATGAAACAAATGAATTCCATATTTATGCTTGGACCTCATCCCCAAGATACCTCATTAAGTACATGGAAATACTCCAAAACAGCTTAGACAAGGGATACTTGGCCTGTGAAGAAGTAAAGGGAGAATGCTCAGGAACCAAGGCCAGGGACTGGGTGACTGCGTGGAGAGCTCTGGGAGCCAAGGACTGTCACAGTCCTGTCTTAGCTGAGAAGATAGAGAGCTCTATTAGGATCAGGACTTGGGTTAATCAGTCTGGGAGATGCTGTTCTTGGATGTTGAGTTTAGTTTCTCTAAGAAGTAAGCACACTCCTGAGAGAACTTCCTACTTTATATAATAAACCTAGTACTGGCCTGTGAAGAATTGTGGTTGTTTTTCTTTTTTAATTTTGAGTGGTGTCTCACTCTATCATAGACTAACCTAGAACTCACTCTGAAGTCTCAGGCCGGCCTCCAGCTCATGGTGATCCTTCTATGTCTGCTTCCCAAGTTCTGGGATTAAAGATGTACGCCACTACTAAATTGTACTACTAAATTGTAGATATTTTTAAAGCTGCATCTTGTGATTTTTTGACTATTCAGCTTTTTCCAAGGTGCATATTTCTTTTCTTTTTTCTTTTTTTTTTTTTTGAGGTAGGGTCTCGCTCTAAGCCCAGCTGACCTGGAATTCTCTTTGTAGTCTCAGGGTGGCCTCGAACTCATGGAGATCCTCCTACCTCTGTCCCCTCTGAGTGCTGGGAGTGTTTTGTTTTGTGTTTTAAGGAAACAATCATTTTATTAAGAACACAACAACATAAGGACGAGTTTTAAATGCACTGCTAAGACAGACAATGGTCTATGTGAGTGAGAGAGTTATTGCCTGGGTCTTTGGTTTTGTTTTTTTGTTTTTTTTTTTTTAATGTTTTGTTTTTATTTATTTGCAAGCAGAGAGGGCCAGGGCCTCTAACCACTGCAAAAGTATCTGGCTTACATGGGTACTGGGGAATTGAACCCAGGTCCTTAGAGACTGGAGGCAAGCACCCTAACCACTAATCCATCTCCCCAGCCCTTTTTTTTCTTTCTTTCTTTTTTTTTTTTTTAAGTAGAGTCTCACTCTAGGCTAAACTGGCCTAGAACTCACTCTGTAGTCCCAGGCTGGCCTTGAACTTATAGCAATCCTCCTACCTTGGCCTCCCATGCATAAGATGCATATTTCCTTTTATTTATTTTTAAATGTTTGTGAGAGAGAGGGAGAGGCAGAGGCAGAATAGGCACACCAGAGCATTGCAAACAAATTCTAGATGTGTGTGTCACTGTGCATCTGGCTTTATGTGGGTACTGGGGAATTGAACCTGGGTCCTTAGACTTTGCAGACAAGTGTCTTAACTGCTCAGCCATCTCTCCAGCCCATAAGGTGCATATTTGTGTCCTCTACCTTCTATTAATAAAACATAAAAACAGCATTGGAAAATTGTTGGCATCAATTCAGTTTCTAAGTTGTATGTGTGAGGCAGGTCTAGTAGGTCCCTTTCCTGAAGGTTAGGTGACTGCCCTCACTTTCCACTGCTTCACCAGTAGTATGTTTTGTGTGCAGGTGGTCTGGATAAAAGGACATGGTCACAAGAGAATTGTAGTGTTAAAGAATGACATGAAAAGTAAGTAAGCACCCACACCCTCCCCTGAAGCTGATGTGATTCCCACCGACCTGGCTCTCTGACGGGTGCCCTTGTCCTCTAGACCGGCTGAGCTCACTCAGCATGTGCCCTGCCAGTCATGAAAGCCAGCCTGCAGACAGCGAGCAGATCCTGGAGGTACCTGAACTGCACACAGACTCAGAACTCCAGCTTGAAGCAGGTGGTGATGGTAAGAGGAAAAGTGAGTTTCCAGAAAGATTGCTGGACATGGGCTGCAGAGAGGAAGGGTCATTTCATTAATGAGTCACATATTCACCCATCCTTTCAGTGCAGTTCTGATATGTAGTTAATAACAAAGAATGCAGCCTGCATGGGATAGCACGCAGACCAAGGTCCTTCAAGGGCACTGGCATCCCGTGATGTACCCAGTTCTCATGACGCAAGACTGTTGCAACAGGAGAAAAACAGATGAATTCCAAATACAACAGGGACTGGGGGCCTAGAGCCACTGAACAGAGTGAGGATCGAGCAAGAGGAGCCAGTAAGGTAGGGTAGCAAATTCAGCAAGGATTCTGCCAAAGGCAGGCCAGGGGCTTAGATCTATCTCAACAGCTGGGTTTAAGACACTTGGTCAGAGTGAACAGATACAAAGGTGGGTGGGGTTTATGCTAAGCTGAGTCAACGGGACTCTTAGAACTGGACTTGGCAAGGAGAGAGCACACCAGACACAAGAAGAGCATAAGCAAGGCCTCCTCAAGAAACATTGGGGAGACTACCCAGTGAAGTACTTGACTTGCAAGTAGGAAGGCCTGAGCTCTAACCCAAGCATGCACAAACAGGTCTGGAGGGAGAGACCCTTGTCTTAAAATAAAAGGTGGATGGTGTTTCTAAGGATGTAGTTCAAGGTTGTCCTCTGGTGTCCACATGGACCTTTATTCCCCCCACACACAAAGGGTCAAGGAAGCTGTCACAGAGCTCCTTAGGAACAGTGTAAGAGCAGTGCAGTGGTGGTGGTTCTTCACGTATAGCATCAAGACTTGAGAGTGTGTAAGGCAGGCCCTGTAGCCAACAGAAGCCAGCTCTCGAATGATGTAGCAGTTTAACCTTACTGAAGGTTATGGCTCTTATTAAATAGAGTAATTTTGTCTTCACACAACTCAGTGAGATAGAGTATTTCTGTGCCCTGTGCTTAGAGGAGAGCTTAGTTCCTAGCATTCTACACTAAGCTACATCCCAGGATACTGTCCACTTCCACTGCCCCCACTGCAGCAGGAGTTCCCTCCATTCTGTAGCCGAGAACTGAGATTCCACAGAGCCAAGACCCCAGTTCTGGCTTCTCACCCAGAGCCCAAGCTCATTTCACAAGGATCCTTTCCCCCACCGTGTTTCTCCTTCAAAGTGATTGCAAAGTTCTTGTTCGTAGCTGGGACCTCTTGAAGATCTTGAACATATCACTGGCCCATACTGTTTTGTTTGCCAGTGGTCTTTTTGATAATGGCCTTTGCTTTTTTAAACTTTGAGTGCCTCCTAACTGACTGAACTTTTTCCAGCATGTATACGTATGTATGTTATACTTGCATGTGGAGGCCAGGGGTCACCTTTGGCTAGCCCAAAGTATCCAGTGTCTCTACCTCCCCATTGCTGGATTGCAGGCGTGCACCACCATGCCTGACATTTTCTCTGGGCACTGGGGATCTGAACTCAGGTCCTCGTGCATAGCAAGCACTTGACTCACCGAGTCTTCACTCCAGCCTTCCCTTTTCTTTCTTTTTTCCCTTTAATTCTTTCTTGTTTTCTTTGTTTCTGTGTTTCTCCCTTTCCTTTCTTCCTTCTTAACTCCCTTCGTCCTTCCTTTCTTTCCTCCCTACCTGTCTCCCTTCTTTGTACGGGTGCACCAGGGTCTCGTTACACTGCAGTTGAATGCCAGCTTTAGCAAACCTCAGGCACAGATGGGAGAGGGTGGGGGGCTGTGTCTGTGGTAGAGCGCAGCTGCCTGTCTTCTCCGCAGGGCCCAGTCAGTTGGAGCAAGACCTTCTCTACCTGGCCAGCAGCTCTCCTATTGACCTCCTGTGTGCGCCTGTCCCTTCATGCCTGCCGTCCCCTCAGCTGAGGCCAGATCCCGTCATCCTGCAGCCTGCTGATCTCATTCAGTTTGAGGAACATCCTCAAGAGCCTTCAGGTAGGTCACCCTACTGGCTGGGGTCTCCTTTGTGGGTTTCAGCAGTGGGCCCATGAAGCATGTCTGACAGAGGTAAAGAGAGACCATGCTGAGGTCTAGCAGTACCTATGCTGATTATTCAGGCCCTCCTTCCTTGACGGGGTTGCTGTGAGGAGGTTGCTTGGGGAGCATGCAGTGCAACAAGGCAGGTCTGCACAGGAGCCCACAAAAGATAGTCGGAGCTGTAGTCCTCTGGGCATCTGGTCTTCATCCTTAAGCGGTTCAGCTGCTACCCTGACACACCTATCACCCACCACACACTCATCTATGCTTAGGCTTCAGAGGATACTGGGACTTAGGTAGCTGCAGGCAGGAGCCAGGCACCTAAGGGTTAAGGCCCTAGACTTCCTGTGACCTTGCCACATCCTGACCTGGTGCCTGCTTGGCATGAGGCCTATTATCCCTCTCACACTTTGCCAGCCGTGAGTGTGGGGCTGGCAGCACAGTCAGTGGGCCACTACCTCTGCTCCATAGTCAGATACTAAAGTGGAGCTCGTGCCATTACTGGAGCTAGCTGCTCTCTGGCCCAGAAAGTTCCCCTGTGGCTGTGGGTTCTTAGCACCACACAGAGGGCTGAATGAGCAGAGTTCAAGTGGGAAAAAGAACCTTTGATAAGTAGCCAAAAGTAAGATCTTTAAAACTTTGCAAACCAAGGAAAAGTGAGAGTTTATAAGTGCTTGATTTTTATGAAACACAATATCAGCTATGTCGCTAATATATTGTAAATTGTGGTTTAAGTGTGACATTTTGGGGAGTCATTACTTTAGGGTTTTTTTTTTTTTTATATATTTGTTTTTTTTTGAGATGGGCCTTGCTGTGTAGATCTGTCTGTTCTGGTACTCGCTACGTAGGTCTGGCTGGCCTCAAATTCCTGGCAGTCCTGCCTCAGCCTCCCGAATGCTGGAATTACAGGAGTATGCCACGACACCTGGTTCTGGTGGGTTATTTTTTAAATAATTTTTTTTTTTAAGATCTGAAGAGAAATCAGCGTATGAAATAACTTTTTAAATGTTATTTATTTATTTGGGAGATTGTGTGTACGTATGTGTGTGAGTGGATGCGCCAGGGCCTCTCTTCAATGCAAATGAACTCCAGATGCTTATGCCACTTAGTGTATCCGGATTTACATGGATAATAGAGATTTGAACTTGGTCTGTCAGGCTTTGTAAGCAAGCACCTTCAACCACTGAGCCATCTCCAGCCCTGGTTTTTTTTTTTTTTTTTTTTTTTTTTTTTTACTTATTTATTTGCAAGCAGATAAATTTATAAGCAAGAGATAGAAGAGAGACAGGGAGTAAGAATGGGTGCACCAGGGCCTCCAGTTGCTGCAAACAAACACCAGATGCATGCATCATTTTGTACATCTGGCTTTATGTGGGTACTGGCAAATTAAACCTGGGTCGTTAGGCTTTGCAGGCAAGTGCCTTAACCCATGAGCCATCTCTCCAGCCCTATTTTTAAAATAATTTAAAATGAATAATAAACTAAAAACCAGTACTTCATAGAAGACCTGGAACTGAATGTGTTTGCTTTTCTGTGTTTATAGAAATTATGATTTTAAGCCAAGAAGAAAACGTTGAAACTGCAATACCAGTCAAGAAGGAAAACCCATCCTCTGATGCCCACTCATCTTGTGCCCCTGCAGCTGCCCCAGCTCCTCACAGCCCCTCCTCCGAAGCCCCCAAGTCACTGCTCAGCAAAGACCCCATGGAAAGCCCTGCCAAGAAGCAGCCCAAAAATCGAGTAAAATTGGCAGCCAACTTTTCCTTTGCACCTATAACTAAGCTTTAACTCTCATTTTGAACATAGAATTAGGATGGGGAAAAACTGTCTGATTCTACACACAAAAATGGGCTTTAAAAAAAAAAATCCTCTTTTGTTTCAATGATGACCCTGTGGAAGCCATTCGCTTAGATTTCGCCACACCATGTGATTTAGTTTTGTTTGCCCTTTCAGCTGAAGTTTTTCTTTATTTTCCAATTAATTTGAAAGAACTTTGACCATTGTTAAAGAATTCTTGATATGTTTTACCAAAATTTCCTTAGCTATTGTGAAATATGGCAGGGTTCCAGAGTGTGAAGCAAGAGCTCAGCTAGCACGGAGTGGTTTGACTTCCACTGAGCCACCTCGATGGTCTGGCGCTTCACAGAGGGAGCCTGGCAGAGTCCTGCCCTTTGCTTTCTGAAGCACAGCCTGTCCGTCTGGAGCATCGGGAGGAGAGCTGTGTTCAGGCTGGCACAGGAAGGCTTCTGTGTGACTTGTCAGTGTGCCTTGTTTTTATTTAACTGTCTCTAGTTGGCAAATGTGGCTTCATCACAATTTTTAAACAAACATTTTCGTTTGGGGATTCCATTTAGGAGCTTTCTAGAAAGTTGAGCTTGTTGTGAGCTTCCTTCCCTTCTCTGCTCAGTTCCAGTTTTACTTGGAGTAGGTTAAGGAGGAGATGGTCTTGGTGCAGGTTTGTGAAGGCAGATGTGAACTATAGCACCGGTCATTGTGTGTCGGGCAGTACTGGAGAGTCTGATTTTCTCAACTATGCATCAGATGCATAAAGTATAAGTCAGAGCACAGTGGTGAGGTGTTTTAAGAGGAATGGGATCAATACTGTATCCACTAGGAAGAGACCAGAATGTTATCTGCATAGATGAAGGCCAAGGTTGATGAACCTACCCTTGTTTTTGTCATTTTAAAGCTGGTGTTGGCAGCTGGGAAGCTCTCTGTGTGAAGCTGTGTGTCTGTGTGTTCAGCGTCTTTTTACTCTTGTGATTTCTCGCTATTGGAAGTATGTTTGGGTTTTTTGCGGTGTCTGATGTTGGCATTTGGGAAAAGCCAGCCTTTGTGGGCACCGTCCTGTGGAATGGCCTTCTCCCTGGGTGCCTGAGTTGTCTGCTCAAGGGCAGCCTCACACCCCTGCTGGAGAAGCCTGACATTTACAATGGGTTGTATTTGTTGGGCTAAAAAAGGCGGATCCATTCATAGAGCAGAAAGAACCTGTTGGCACACAGTCTTCCACTAGTTAGGTGGTTTCTTTGGGGAAAATGTTTATATTTTGTAATTTCTAGAAAGCCAGAAGATGAATTCTGAGTTAGTAGTCAGCATTTTTATGAATGCCACAAAGTAAGGGCTTAGATTTTTTTTTTTTTTACCAGTTCAAGTTTTGTTCCTTATATCTTTTAAATGAAGCTAGTGATTCCCAGTTCTCTGCACATGACCCCAATCAAGATGGAGCAACACTGGAGACTCCGTGAGCCCTGCCGACAGCGTTTCCTCTGAAGACGGAGTGCTACACAGGAAGCAAAATGCACATGTGCAGGTTTTTTAAAGGCGCTTTTAAATGTAATGACTTGGTGTTGAGAACATCAGTTGCCTTATTCTGAAACTTCCTAGGCTGAGTTTGCACACTTGGGGACTTTAAAAACACGAGGTGTCACTACAAGTCACTTGGAACCATCTCAGAGAGCCGGTTCTGTGGGCAGCAGAGAAATGCTCTGCGCTGTCATGTGTTTGCGTGCTGTTCGCTGGGCTGCAGTTCGTCTGCGGCGTGTGTGACTGGCAGGTGCTGCTTAAGCTGCGAGACTGTGATGGAAGCATGTCGTATCTGTCACACACCGCACAGTGGCAGTTCAGTTCTCTATTTTTTTATCCAGAGGATTAATTAAATGAGGATGCAATGATGTGTGTGCACTGAGACGATGAAACTCTTATTTCTGGGTGGAAGGATGTACCAAATTTATCTGTTTAAAAATACAAAACTTATCCCCCAAAATCCCTTTCCCATCTCGCACTGTTTGCTTTGGATCAGGCTTTGAATGAGATGTTTTTCTTAATGTTTGCTTTGTTCGAACACTTTTTTGTGGTTCAAGTGCTATTTTGTGTGTTGGGACCAAACAGTTGTCAATAAACTTTATGAGCAAGCATCTGCACTCAATGGTTTTGTCCAGTTTTAGGCAGGGATTATATTATAAGCCAGTCCAATCACCTCTCATTCTGGGGTCCTTTAGCTCTGAGCCCCTCTTAAGACATTAGTATAGGAAGTAGAAATGGCCTCAGTAGGTATGGTGCTTGCCTAGAGCCCTGGACTCCATCCCCAGCACCACATGAACTGGGGATAGTGGGGCACGCCTGTAGTCTCAGTGCTGAGGAGGCAGAGGCAGAAGGATCATAAGTTCAAGGCCAGCCTCAGCTACATTTTTTGAAGCTAGCTTGAGCTACATGAGACCCCCCCCCATCTCAAAAATAAATAAAACAAGCCAGGGAGGGGAGGTGGCCCAGTTGATAAGAGCTCTTGCAAGTTCAGCACCCATGTAAAATGATGGGTGTGGCTGCACACACCATCAGCCCCAGCCCTGAGAGAGGCAGAGGCAGGAGGATCACAGGCTTGCTGGTCTCATTGAAGCTCCAGGCTCAGTGAGAGAGACTCTGAAGGAAGAGGAGGGAGGGAGAATTAGGTAGCCAGTCAGGAGAGGGCTTCAGCAGAACGAGAGCTCAGTGTCTGATCCAGCCTATTCAGTCAGCTCTCTTGCCCCTACCTAAGCCCAGACCAAGCTGCTCTCTCTCATACTCGCCTGAGCCCAGCACAGATTATGAATGTCCTTACCAGATGAGCAAGTCGTCTTCTTGGCTCTCCTGAACTTCCAGGTCCTTTCTCTAGTCAGCCTTTTGTCTCAGCCTGCCTGAGTTGGGGATCCCTACTCCACATGGGCTCTCCCCCTCTGTCTTCTACGTGGCAGGCTCTCTAGATTTTCTTCTCCTGATCTAATAAAGTCTAAGTCTTACCCTCTGGTCTATTGATTTCTTTAAATTCATAAGAATCAGTTGTGTATTGACTTACTGGTATATTTTTGACAAGGAACCCCAAAACTCCTGTTATGGGAAGACACCCACCATCTTCCTCTGGTCTCTACATGTGTGTATCACATACTATACCACATGCAGGAATAAATTTACTATATATATATATATATATATATATTTATATTTATATTTGTTTGTTTTAAGATAGTGTCTTGCTCTAGCCCAGGCTGACCTGGAATTCATTATATAGTTCCAGGCTGGCCTCAAACTCAGCAATTCTACCTCCCAGATGCTGAGATTAAAGGCGTGCACTACCATGCCTGACAGAAAATAAGTTTTAAATGAGATACAAAGCGAGGTATATGACATTCCAGAGGGCCTTTGACTCAGCACCTGCCCCAGGCTTTTGGTCCCATCTGGACAGATCTGTTTTTCCAGCCTTCCTCACTGTGTGCGATGGCTGGGAAATCCATATGGGCCTTCCCCTAGCCATCTGCTTTCCAACAGGAGACTTGCACTTGGTTTGCCTGGTTTCTGGTCGCTGCAAAGCACGCTTTTCAAGTGAGTGAGTGGGCGGAAGGGTTTTCTTGGCAGATTCAGCAGCAGGCCCTGTTCCCACCACTTCCACCCTTGGACAAGAATGAAAAAGGCCCCAGAAGAGCCAGGTGCACATTTGCAAGTGTTCAGCATCAGCTCTCAAAGACCACTCACCCTGGTGAGGATTTGCACATGCCTCCCTGGGCCCTGTCCCTGAAGCCTTGTGGCGCTGAGGTGTGCCCCTCGGAACATCTTCCCAAACTCTGCTCCATGCCTGCTGGTCTGTGTTCGTTTCTCATTGCTGGGACTAAATAACCAGCCCATACATGCCATCGTGGCAGGGAGGCCAGAGCCCTAAGACAGAACAAACAGGAAGTGGGGCTGGGGTATAAAACCTCAAGATTCGTCCCTAATGACCCGTTTCCTCCAGCAAGGCTCCACCTCCTAAAGGGTCCACAACTTTCCCGAACAGCCCTACCAGCTGGGACCTAGTGTCCAAACACAGGAGCTTTTGGAGGGCATTTTATATTTATGCCACAATATGGTCCCACAGCAGAATTCACGACAGTCATTCACGACATCCCAAACTCCACATAGCTATGTGAGGAAGGTCAATGGGTCACATTGCTTTATCAGAACTAGAAATCTGCACTCTTTCCTTGCAGAGCCTGCTAGGTGGAAGCAGGCAAGGTAAGTTGGTTGGCACCAGAGCTGGGGTTTTGGGAAACAGAGGGGACCTGGAGTTGTTGGAATGCCAGAGGGGCCCCATCCTAAGTAAGCAGGAAGGAAACTGGCGGTGAAGTCAGTGACCAGTGTGAGTGATGAAGTGGGTGACAGAACTGGGGGAGACAGGCAGCCTTCACTAGTGTACCTGGTGGCTGTGGTGGGACTCCTCTCACTTCCAGACACATTCTCGAAGTTAGCTGTGTGTTCTGGGACCTTACACAGCTTCGTTCCTGGGACACCTTGAAGAAAAGGACCTGAGCTCCATGTCAGACCAGGTGGATATAATGGTGAGGGTCAGATGAGACCATGGGAGGGAGCAGGAATCTTAGGGAAGGAGGTACGTGGAATGGAACCTCAGCTGGTGTTTGGGCTGTGCCATCTGTGGTCCTGCAATGTCCTTCGTGTCCCTGCTTGCATCTTGAGGGTAGGGTCTGGATCTGGCTGGCTTACTGTATCATCCCTCTGACTTCACGCCCGCAACTGACAGCAAGCTCAGCAGCCTCCCCGTTTCTTCCTCTTCCAGACCTCTCAGTAGTAACTGCCTGTACTGTGTGCCTGGCTCAGAGCTTTCCCGTGCTGACTCCTAATCCTCTACAAACACACCTATCAAGCCCTGGGAGGGATCCATCTTTCTGCCTCCCAATGCTGGGATTACAAGCATGAGCCACCTTGTCCGACATTTCCCTTTTACTGGTTCAGGGCTTGAACTTGGGTCCTCATGCTTGCAAGACAATCACTACCAATAAGCCATCTCCCTACCACCCCCAGTCACACCTTCCTCTTTAACTTCTGTCTTGGCTGCACCAAGACTGGCATCAGTTCCCCAGCACCTAATGTGTTCACAAGTGGAAACGTGACCTGACAGTTGTTCTTCAAGCCAGCTTTTGGTGCTCTGGTCTGGCCCATCATGCCCACTTGCTGCCCTGTAGGTGAGGGCCTCTCAATCCTGGCTTGTGGCATCCCTCATGCATGGTGAAACTGCAAGTTTCTCTAGCTTTGTATGGGCTGAGTCGTCGTGCCCTGTGGTTCAGAGATGCCCAGTGGAGAAGGAGGGTATACCAGGGCCTCTTACAAAAGCACTGCAGATGCATTCACTACTTTGTACATGTGGGTACTGGAGAATTGAACTGGGGCCACCAGGCTTTGCAAGCAAGCACCTTAACTGCTGAGCCATCTCCCAAGCAGAAGTTTCTAAGAAGCACAGCTGTTGTTGGCACCATTGTGGTCAACTCTGGTCCATCGCAGCTCAGCACAGAGTGGGGAGCAGAGAGCACCCCTGCCTGATGCACCTGGCTTTCAGGCCAGGGCTTTGCTCAAACTGCTTGTGAGCCTTGTGGTGGTTTGAATTAAATGTCCCCCATAGACTTATGGGTTAGAATACTTGGTGGCAGCTGATGGCAGTTTGGTAAAATTATGAGGCATTTGGGAGGTGCCGTGTTGCTTGAGAAGGTGTGTTTTGGGGGCAGGCTTTGAGGTGATATCCTGGATCCAAGCTTAGTACTTCGACGATGTCCTTCCTGCTGACATAGAGATATGACCCAGGCTTTCTGCTCAGGCCTGCTATGCTTTCCCTGTCATGATAAAGCATCTTGAGACTAACCTGAACTAAAACCTTTCCTCCCACAAGCTGCTTCTGGTCAATGAGAAGGCCAATGCTATCCTAGTCCTATGTGAAAGTCCTTGTGGTTATCCTGTGCAGGATGCTGCAAGACGCACTGTCGTGGGCACACTGCTCTTCCTACTTCTTCCCTGGAAGCTCCTACTCAGTTTGTCTTTGTTCCCCTCAAAGTTGGCACAAGCCAAAGTGTGAAGCTGAAGAGGCTGGAGAAGATAGACGGGAGAAACAGACTGGTTACATGAGGCCAGGAAATCTGGCCCAGTACCCCTTCCTTGCTAGGCCTGTGGGAGGGCATGGGAGCATCCCAAGTGGAGAAGCAAAACACACAGGAATCTGAGATGTTCTTGGCCAAGAGAACAGTGTGTGAAAGTCCAGGAGACAGCCAGCAGAAAGTAAGGCAAGAAAGCCAAGGAACCGAGGAAGAGTCTTGTGGGGCCCTGCTGAGAGGCACTGAGGACACAGGGTTAAAGGAAAGTTGAGACTGGCCTGAAACCCCAATTATCTCATTCTGAGACTGGTAGGAGTTTTGGCTGTCTCCTTTCCTTCCCTAAACTCCAGCCACCTGGTGGGCCCCAGCAAACCCTGATTAGCCCAGGCACTTTAAAGCCCGAGTTTACTGGAGTTCACATACTTCAGCTATAAGGTAATAACAAGCCCGGGCAATGAGAACGTTTGAAGGTCACAGTTCCTCTACAGCCACCACTAT
>PVHP010006978.1:29865-58467 GCA_004024765.1 Zapus hudsonius | reverse complement strand
GCTTTTGTTTCCTCTTCCTAACCATGCTGGGGGCCAGCAGTCCTCCTAGCTGTTCTGGAACTTTCCAGTTCATGGAGTTAAGAGAAGAGACTAGATGCACTTTAACATTTAACAATGATTCTATTCTGCCTCAGTTCAGTTCCAAGCAGTCTGCATTTACAGTGAATCAATAAATCAATACTTAACATTTAGTCTTTCCTACTACATTAGCAACCACAGTCAAACTAGGCAGGAGGCAGGTGGGGTGGGCAGATGGGAGGCTGAGATTGGGGGATCCTGGGTTCAATGCCAGAAAGGCTATATAACAAGACCCTGGAAAGAAACGGAGAATAGGAGGGGGGGGGGAGAAAGGAGGAGAGAGAGAGTCAGAGGGTTTCCTTTTGTCCATATATAGAAAGATAGTGAGGAAGAGTTCTTTCTGCTTTCTATGACCCCACCTTGGGAAAGGGAGAATTCTAGTGTTTTTAAATTTTATTTATTTATTTGAGAGAGAGTGAAAGAAAGAGGCAGATGAGACAGAGAGAGAGAGAGAGAGAGAGAGAGAGAGAGAGAGAGAGAGAGAGAGAGAGAGAATGAGCACACCAGGGCCTCTAGCCACTGCAAACAAACTCCAGATTCATGCACCTTCTTGTGCATCTGGCTTTACATGGGTACTGGGGAATCAAATTCCAGTTATTATCTTTTGCAGGCAAGTGCCTTAACCATGGAGCCATTTCTCCAGTCCTTAGATAGATTTTTCACTGTAATTTTCAGACATAAGAAGAAATAAAAACAGCCTTCTCAGATTCTAGTTTTAAACCAAGTAAAATTGGGCTGTTTCCCAAATAAAGTTATGTGTTCTGAATACTTGATCCCCAGCTGATGACAATTTGTGAACTGGAACCTTGTTGGAGCTGTGTTGTTGGGGGTGGGCTTGTGGGTGTCAGAGCCAGTTTCCCCTTGCCAGTGTTTGGCACACTCTCCCGCTGCTGTTGTCCACCTCGTGTTGGCCAGGAGGTGATGTCCAGCCTCTGCTCATGTCAGTGTTTTCCCTGCCATCATGGAGCTGTAATCCAAATTAAACCCTTTCCTCCACAAGCTGATCTGGTGGAGTTCTTTTCTGCACAGCAAGGAGAAGCTGATTGCAACACCTCTGTTTCATACTTTGGGGTAATGTCTCACTCTAAGTACATGTATGATTTTCCTCTGGTCTCTGAATCTGAACATATGTGTATTTCCTTTCACTCCAGATCTACCACGTGGGTGATTCCTTTAAAGTCTGGGCCTGTTACCTGTGTAATTTCTCTAAACTTAGGGTAACCATGGGTATAACTCTCTTTACTACTCATTTCTCATCTGAATTTCTGTCCCCCTGCGTTCTTCCTTCAGTCACCACCATGTGCCCTCTTTCCTCCATGGGGAAGGTCAGAGCAGATGCTGTGTGTCTCTCCTAAATCTCCCTACATAAGCCTCTAGATTCTGTCTTCCACGTGTTTATGTCTACCCCAGCCATTTCTTAGATGAACCTCAAGGGACGAGGCTGTGCTTTCCACACGAGAGCGTGTTCCCTACTTTCCATGTGCTATGACTCTGCTCTAGCCTTCTTCCTCGGTCCCAATTTCCCTTAAATAAATCCCACAATTTGTGAGTTTTCCCTAAATAAACTTAATAATTCATCATTTCTTCCTTGAGTCTTCCTTTCAATTATTTTGTCAAATATAGGAAAGGGCCCAAAATTGGGGTTCATAACCTTGGGGGACCCTTTCTGAACCTCCAAATCCTGCATCAATAAGACAGCCAGAGCCGGGCGTGGTGACACACACCTTTAATCTCAGCACTCGGGAGGCAGAGGTAGGAGGATCACCATGAGTTCAAGGCCACCCTGAGACTACATAGTGAATTCCAAGTCAGCCTGGACTAGAGTGAGACCCTACCTCAAAAAAAAAAATAATAATAATAATAATAATAATAATAATAATAATAAGACAGCCAGGAAAGGTAACCAGGAAGGAGGAACAAGTTGTGTGGAAAGCTAAGAGCCTGTCAAGGAGTGACACACAGAGACTCCACTTGGTGTGGAGACAGAAAACTAGCCCACTGTCAGGAACAGCTGAGAAAGAGCAAATGGTGGGGACCCAGGCTAGCATCAGCGAACCAGGTCACCAAGGATGTTGTCCTGGAGTGATGGAACAAATAAGCCAGATTAGTAAATCAAATGGAAGAGATTTCAGGATAGAACAAGCAATATATTCAAAGTGAAAAAAGGAGACGATGTAGGAGAATTCCCATGTCTTAAATCAGGATTTGCCTTTTGCAATTGTAATCTGCTTCTAGTTTTCTTCCTCATTATAAACCCAAAAGAAAAATAATTAAAATCCCAAAACAGAACAAGAAGTAACTCCGAGAGCAGGAAAAAACAATGAGAAGAATGTCATTTGCTGTTAATGTGCACAAATGTTAACACTGCAAAACAAATGAGAGCTCAGCACAGTTTCAAATTCCAAAAATTGAGCCCCTGTGTGGTTTACAGTCTTTCTTGCACTTCAAGACAATGCTATTGAAGTAATTTTTGTGTGTGTCACAGCATGGGGGAGTGCGGTCTTCAAGTGGCTCTGATAAAATCTGTATCCTGTGTTTTATGGTTGCAGCTAGTACTAGAAGTGGTGATGTATCTACTTCCTAATTGTAACAATATTAAATCGCCGGGTCCATTTCCCCTTGAGTTAGCAGTCCACCTCAAAGCTCCATGGTTTTACATTGTTGTCTTTTCTAACCATTTCCCCAAGCGGGAGTTGACAAAACATCCCTAAATAGATCTCCCAGCCACTCCAGGCTGCTCCCACAATTCAGTTATGTTATTTGATCATCAGTCTTCTGAATCCACTGCTTTGCACTGGGTTCTTATTATGAAGATATAGGAAGGAATCCCCCTCAACAAATGTCATCTGAAGGAATGGCCACAACCAACCATTATGGACATCAAGCAGCCAGGTCACAGTAGTAAACAACAAATCCACACACAAAAATGATCACATAAATTATTTTGAGAACCAAAAGCAAGGCAGTTCTTTTATACATGACAGGACAGGGAGGGAAGATCGAAAGCCTCCTCCTTCATCCACTCTGCGCTCCTCCGGGAATAGCTGTTTTGCTCAAACCTATTAATGAGGTAATATATATAAAAGTGCTTCAATTAGTGTTTGACATTAGGACACTGGATACTTATTCTCAGCACCTAGCATTCAAAAAATTATACATTTTTAAGAGGACTAAATAAGGAGTCCTTTTATTTCTTTTTATTTTTACATAGTTTTAGTATCCCACCACTAAGCGATCACAGTGTTCAGGTCGCTGCCAGAGGAAGGGAAGGTGACCGGGGCCGGCACGAGGACCACTTTGGAGCTTTCCCCGAGCTGAGACAGCACAGGCCTTCCAGCCTGCAGAGGGAACTCATCCTCCACCCCAGGAATTCCTCGCATCCCAGTATCTGGGAGGCCGGAACCACCGAGAGTGGGTCAGGTCCGCCCAGCCCCGCCCCCTCCCCGCGGGCCCCGCCCATCCTGACGTCCCTCGCCGCCACCCTCCCCTCCTCAGTGTCCCTGTCGCCCTCCCCAAAGCCGGGCACCCGCCAGGCGCCCGCTTTCCCGCAGAGTAGAGAGAATCTAGCGACCCCAGCCACGCACAGGCCGGCGCCGGGGTCTGTGGACAAGATGGGGCCGGCCTGGAGGGGGCGGGGCGGGCTGGCGGTGGGCGGGGCCTAGTCAAGGAAGGGCGGGGCCTGGGGAAGGGCTGGCGGCCTGGGTGGGGGCGGGGCCTGGGCAGGACTGGTCAGGGTCTGGCGGTGGGCTGGGCCTAGCCAAGGAAGGGCGGGGCCTGGGAAGGGGGCGGGGCGGAAACCGCTGGCGCCACGCCGCGCCGGGAGGCTGACAGGCTGGCGCGAGGGTCGCCGACCCCCACCCCGCGCGCTCGTGTCCCCCTCAGGAGCTGAGGGACAAGTTTGGTGCCCGGTCCTCACGGAGAGGAGTATCTGCGTCCCGGTCCCGCCGCGGCGGAGGCGAGACGACCGGAAGGGGCTGGGGGCGCGTGAGGGGCCGAGCATCCCGCCCACGCCCCGCCCCGCTCCGCCGGCACCTCGAGGAGCCCCACGCGGTGAGTGACTTCCTCCTCCGCCCCGGGGTCCCGGGGTCCCCCACCCCCGCGGAGACCCTGGCGCCCCGCACCGCGACTCGAGTGGGGAGGACGCGCGCTCACGGGACAGGCTGGGCCCCGCGGGGTCCCCCGGCCGCGTCCCGGGATTCGAGCCCTGGGCCGGCCCCTCCTCCACTTCCCAGAGCCACCCACCCTGGAGTGGCTCCAAGTCCTCTCCGCGGTCCGGAAGAGGGGTAGGGGAGGTCACCATCCAGGCTCCTGTTCCTGCGAATCAAGCTGGAAACTATTCCGGATTGTTTTCCCCCTCATTGGTACCTGCAGGCAATCACAGCTTAAGTTATTAAAGTTTATGTTTTGGAAAAAAAGTGTCTTCCTCCCCTAAGCCGAGAAGTCAGGAAGATTGCGTGTCCCTGGGATGGATCACTTGTAGGCGTTGATTTTCAGTCCGTGTTCTCCAATCTGGAGCGGATGGGAGAAAAGTTTGCCGCGCCCTAGAGTTTATTAAAAGCGTTACTGTTGCCTTTAGGATCGTTTCCTCTGCTTCTGGAATCTTCTGGAGTAGTTGAGACAGTCACGAAGTCCAACAGATACGGAAGGAATATGAAATACAGTCTCCCCCCCCTCCCCACGATATGGTCAATTTCTTGTGCAGGCAGGTGCCCCTCCCGCTTTCTTTGAAACCGGAGCTGCTGTTACTAAGTGCGCAGTCAATGTTCATTGTCCTTCCTCCTAGGAAACTGTAAGAAGGTTAGTAGATCATTGTAACGAAACCTCTTCTTTTCCCTTAATTTTCAGCAATTTCAGGCTCGATTGCCATTGGGAATGTTTTGGTGTCCCATGTCAGGGTTTGCCTAAAAAGCTTTAGATAGAGGTTAAAAAAGTTTTAGATAAAGGTTAATATTCTGAAGTTTCTGGGTTATCAGGGAGAGAAATCCATATACAATTAAGAAGAGAGCACCTATCTCCACACACACACATATACATATATATTTGAAACAATTTCTTGTTTATGCACTACAGCAGGGTAAACCAACTAAAGAAGAATATTGAGGTGTGTGGGGGGGGGGGAATAATGCACAGTGCATACTGTAACATCCTGTACCAGGTGCATCATAGTTTGGGCTTTGGGCTTCTTCCTAGCAAGCTTAAGGGTGTTTCTAATTCCAGTATTTTTTTTTTTTAAGTTTTCTGCCTAGGCAAGGCATCTTCTGGTAATGAGGCCTGAGAGGAACAATTTCTCATGAGCCCTAATAAAGAAGAGATTGTGATGCAGCTGACAGCATCCCTAACAGGTCCCTGTGCACCCCTGCTTCAGCACAGAGCAGTGACTAAACTCTAAGCATAAGCTCTGTGAAGACTGTGTTGTCATGATCTGGACAAGTATTTCCCCAACTATGCTGTAAAGGCTGATAAATTAATTTAGGTTTTGAAATAGGATTCTAAGCTGGGGGCTAGGGATATAGCTTGGTAGTAGAGGGCTTGTGTGTTTTGCACAGGATCCTGGTTTTGATTCCCAAGACAAAGGGGAAAACAAGATTCTGAACTCAAATGGATTTGAGTTAGCTGGATTAGACAACTTTAAAAAAATATTTTCTTTATTTATTTGAGAGAGAGTCAGAGAAAGAGACAGGGAGAGAGAATGGGCATACCAGGACCTCCAGCCATTGCAGATGCCCCCTTGTGCATCTGAGTTTACATGAGTACTGGGGAATTGAACTTGGGTCCTTCTGCTTTGCAGACAAATGCATTTAACCACTAAGCCATCTATCCAGCCCCTAAACAAATTAATTTTTAAAATATTTTTATTTTTGGGGAGTTAGACTATGGGTGCTATGGGCACATCAGGACCACCTGCCACTGCAAAGGAACTCTAAACATGTGCCATTTTGAGCATTTTGCTTTGCGTGAGCACTGGGGAATCAAACCCAGGCCATCAGGCTTTGCAAGCAAGCTCCTTTAACCACTGAGCCATCTCTCCAGCCCTGACAAATTTCAATAGTAATTTTTGACCCAGAATTTTATGTTTAAGTTGCTTGTTGAATTCAGTGACCTCTGGGACTTCTTGTACTTGCTGGCTGTGAATTACAGTAGGCTTAGGCAAATAGGAATCCTTGAGGAATTTCATTAATTCTTGGATATAAACATGTGATTGGCAAGATATCACAAACACTATTGATACTGTTAATTAACTATCAAATCCTGAATTTTATAACTGTAAGAGATCTTAGGAAACATACCATATAGTAGAAAGAGATTTAAAACCAGAAAACTCTGGAATTGTGCTATTAATGTGTGAGGTTGTTTCTAGCAAGTTTATGAACAGTCTAACCTGTTTTCTGATTTATAAGAATGGTGTGATTATAGCACACAAATATTCATGGGTTAAATGCTGAGAATCTAGTAGGTACTGAATAGTGGAAAACAGCTTTAAGAGTGCATGGGTACAAATGGCAAGAGTTTGGAGAACAAGAATAGACCTTATCCAAGTGTATTTCTTCTTGAGTTTTAGGTGTCAGTTATAAGAGCTGAAAATTCATCTGAATCCATTCCGTGTTTGTATGAAGTGTCACATTCTATACAGAAGTAATATCATTTGCGCTGGTGTATGAAGTGTTACTATTCTGAAAATTTCAGAGCTTTTCATTCTTCTCACACTATTTGTAAGAAAGATGTTTACTGAGTATATGAGACAGAACAGGTTTTGCTATAGTAAAAAACCTCATTCCCTAGTGGCTTTAAACAACAAAGGTTCATTTCTCTCTCACATGTCCAGTGAGGGTTAGCATAAGGGTTATGTTCCAGTGGTCATATGGAGCCCCAGGCTGTTCAAGACTCTAGCTCAGCACATTCTTCCATAGTTGTTAAATGAGGAAAGGGTATGGTGAATAATTGTACACTGGCCCTTAAAGGCTTCCAGTTAAAAGTGGAACATTAACTTGCATTCCCTTGTCATTGGCCAGACAAATCATATGACTACTTCTAACCTCAAGGAAGTAGGGAAATGTAGTTTTACCTTGTGCCCAGAAAGAGAAAACCTGGGAAAGTCTGTGAACAGTCTTAAGGACTCCTATGCTGAGCAGACTTCAGAATCCTGAGAGTTAACACAAAATATGAATAAATTAAGTCCAGATCATGGTTTTCAGTATTCTATTTACAAAATAGAAAACAGCATTTCTTTGTGTGTGTATATGTTTAGGCAGAATTGATTCATGAGAATCATAAAAAACATCTTGATTTGAAATAAAATGCTGTTGAAAACCCCACAATTAAATGGACTGTTTTGTCTAGTGAATTTCTTTTTGAATTGTATGTCCAATCAGTAAACATTTGTTAAATGTGTGTAAGGCATTCAGTGTTAGGTCTTGTAGGGGATAGCAAGCATTTGTTAAATGTGTGTAAGGCACTGTTAGGTCTTGTAGGGGATAGCAGGCATTTGTTAAATGTGTGTAAGGCATTCAGTGTTAGGTCTTGTGATTATCAAAAGGTGAATGGGAGTTTATAATTACCAGGGAGATAGCTATTGACTTCTTTCTTCTTTTTTATTTTTATTTATTTATTTATTTCCAAGCAGAGAGAGAGAGAGAGAGAGAGAGAGAGAGAGAGAGAGAGAGAGAGAGAGAGCACACCAGGGCCTCCAGACACTGCAAATGAACTCCAAATGCATGTGCCACTGTGCATTTGACTTTATGTGGGTACTGGAGGAATTGAACCTGGGTCATTAGGCTTTGCAGGCAAGTGCCTTGACTGCTGAAAAATCTCTCCAGCCTCTCTCCCTTTTTATTTAAAATATTTTTATTTATTTGAGAGGGTGAAATGAATAGGAGCATCAGGGCTTCTTGCCCCAGTGCAAACAAATTCTAGACACATGAGCCACTTTGTGCATCTGGCCTTAGAGTGAGCACTGGGGAATTGAACCCTGGGTGACAGGCTCTGCAAGCTAGAACCTTTAACTGCTGAGCCATCTCCCCAGCCCCCTTCCTTGATCCAACATAAACACACATACACTTTGTTTTTTTTCTTAAGGATTATTTTCTTGCAAATTATACAAAATTACTTGAACTTAAACAAAAGTGTGTTTTGTTAGAAATCCAGCTGTATGGCAGAGTTCAAGAGCAAGAAGTGCATTTGGGGCTTAGAGGCATTTGGCATCAATCATAGAAACTCAGAAACTGGGGCTCTTCTCTTTCTCATTTCCCACCCCCACCCCCAGTCTTTCTGTGTACATAAATGTTATCGTTCTGTTTTCTCTGCTAGCTTATTCCTGTGTTTTACTGTTGCATGAGTACTTTAACCTGAGAGTTCACACTCTGGAAACTAGAGCCTTCAGCAGTCTTGTAATACCACATACATGTTGGTTAGCCTTTAAGTTACCCACTGTCAAGAGTTTAGAAATAATGGAGTTGCCTGTAAAGTGAACAAGTTGTAGTAATTGGCATTGTTTTAGTAGAGAAAGGGCAGTTCTTCCAGCTTGTAGTCAAGCCTGAGATTAAAGAAATCTGAGATGCCATCAAAAACTCTGCACAATTAATTAATTAATTAAATTAATAATTAACAGATTGCAAGTTGTGTTGGGACAGACCTGTGCTGGCATAAGGAGTGAGGACTGGAGGTGACTCAGGGCTGCTGTGGTCTCTCCCTAAACACTGGTGGACTTAACCCTTTCACTGTTCTCTTCTTCCTCTCCCAAGGTACCAGTGACTGAGACCACCTGCTTCCGTCCTAATCCAGGGCTCACTGGCTTCACCTCATGGATGAGGCAGAAAGAAGGAAGCACTTAGTATGCTACTTTACTCTGCTGTTTCTACCATCCAAATGGATCACCAGATAACCCTTCCCTGAATATTTTAGATTTTAGCATCCTATTGCCATAGCCCTTTAATTTCATCTATTTCTTGTATATGTGTGTTTGTGTGCTATGTGTGTGTGCATATTCATGTACATGGACACATTTGAGTCTTCCTCAATCACTGTCCTGTAGTTTTTGAGTCAAGGTGTCTTGATGAACCTCCAGCTCACTGACTTGGCTAGACTCGCTGGCCAGTGAGCCCCTGGGGTTCCCTGTCTCCACCACAGCAGTGGG
Source organism: Zapus hudsonius (assembly GCA_004024765.1). Lineage (NCBI taxonomy): Eukaryota > Metazoa > Chordata > Mammalia > Rodentia > Dipodidae > Zapus > Zapus hudsonius. The sequence goes on along the minus strand of PVHP010006978.1, from coordinate 49,259 downwards.
GCTACAGGCACACACCACCACATCCAGCTGTTATGTGGGTTCTAGGGAGCTAAACTCTGCTCCTCGTGAATGTGAGTCTAACACTTTACCCAGCTCCTTAATCTATTTTTAAAAATATTTTTTATCATTTGAGAGCAGAGAAAGAGGGAGGGGGGATAGGCATGCCAGGGCCTCTTGCCACTACAAACACACTCCACAAACATGGGCCACTTTGTGCATTTGGCTTTATATGGGTACTGGGGAATCGAACCCAGGCCATCTGGTTTTTTAAGCAAGCACTTTAACTGCTGAGCCATCTCTCATCCCCCTTTAATTTATTTTTATTCTCAATAAACACTTTTTCTCTCTGCTATATAGTCTTAGCTTCTCTAGCACAGTTCTCTTGTAGTCTTTACCCATACAGTTTCTCCTTTTTTTTTTCCCCAGTCCAAAAATACCTATAGCTTCAGCAGGTAGCTAAGAGGAGGTGCTGTGATACCTGGAAGAGGGGTCCCCCAGACAAACATCAACAAAGGAAGGTGAGTACAAACTTTGAATGACAGTGGAGTGTGGTGGTGCCCACTGCACTCTCAGCACTCTGTGGAGTCAGCTTGTACTTTGAAGGTTTCTTTACTGTGGAGAGTGGGGAAGAGATGTAGACTTGAGGCTGCTTGGTTCATTTCTACCTAGTATTTGCCTTTCTTTGCGGGAGCTGTGTCTCTGATAAGCAGAAAGAAGTAATACTCAATTCTGTGCTCTTCAAGGAGTTTAGAATTGTTGGGCAGGTCCACCATGGTCTTTGGAAGAGGCTTGAACCAGCTTGACCTGAATTGTGTGTGATTCTCTTCCCCTATTGGGAGTTGAGAGGACCACCCTGAAGGGCCTCTTAAGAACATTGGCTTTAGCCTAATGTACAGTTAACAGTAGAAAGTTCTAAACCTGGGTCATGAGAGATGGCTTAGTTAGTAAAATGCTTGCTGTGGAAGCATGAGGGACCTTAGCACTTCAGGTAAAAAAGCCAGGCATGATGGCTTGTGCCTGTAATCCCATCAATAGAGAGGTAGAGAGAGTAGGATCCCCAGGGCTTGCTGGTGAGCTCTGGGTTCAGTGAGAGACCAAGAAAGTGAAATGATTGGGGAGGACACATGATGTCAACCTCTGGCCTCCACAGGCACATGCACACATGTTCAGTTCATGTGCACCCACACACATGCACTTCTAGATTTGGTTCCAGTTAGTCAAAGACAAAATTATTATGATCACACTATTATTCTATATGACACATAAAAGATTCTGGTGTCTTAGCCCCGCAAAATAATGGATCAAGTTAGAAGGAAGTGGTTTCCCAACACCTTTGTGGTATTTCAGCTTATGTATATGCTCTCACATATACATAAAAAGAGATTCTAGCTTCTGCTGATTTCCATTGATTGCCATTTCATTCTTTAACTTGTCCCATTTTGAACCGCTGGTCCTGGTTCAATTCCCCAGTGCCCACATAAAGCCAGAGGCACAAAGTGGCACATGCATCTGGAGTTCATTGCCAGTACCTTCTCTCTCTCTCTCTCTCTCTCTCTCTCTCTCTCTCTCTCTTTCTCTCTCTCTCAAATAAATATATAAAAATATTTTTTAAATGTAGATGTGTATGTGTGTGAGAAACATGGAGGTCAGAGGACATCCTTAGGGTGTTTCCTATCTCTCATTTTCACCTCTGCTGCTTGAGAGCTTCTGGATTGTCCTGGCTCTGCTGCTCATTGCCAAGGCCACTCTGGGTTACAGATGAGTGCACTATGCATCCAACTTTATGTGTCACTGAAGAGAGTCTAACTAGAGGCAGCAGACTTGTAACAAGCACCTTTAACCACTGAGGCATCTCCCTAACTCCCCCATTTTGCTTTTTGTTGGAGTTAAATTATAGAAAATTTGTTGGTGGGTTTAAAAAAAATTCATTTTTAAAAAAAGTTTCATTTTAGGGTAATCCAGGGACTTCTTTAATGGCTAAATGGTTTAGTTAACATTTGAAGTGATTAACCATTTCTAACAACAAGCAGTTGAGAAGTAGCCTTCACATTTTCACCTCTCTGTTGCTTACATTATCCTTTCCTACCTTTCCTTGCCAGGTATATATATGCTGTCCTAACCTAAATCCTTATAAAAATCTCACGGTCCTGCAGCCGAATCGAGTTGATCTGTGAGTTTCTCACTATGTGTTCAGAGACCCCAGGCAACTGTGACTGATTATAACTGTGCCTAGAGATTGATTACCTTTTCTGCTTCCATTGCCATAAAGCCACATGGAAAACAAAAACGCTTCTGGATCTGAATCAGGTCAGTAATAGACACAATATGGTTATCAGACTGTTACTTTTTATAGCATATAAGATACCTTAGTGTTTCATCACATTCCCGAAATAATGATCAGACAAGTAGTTGTTTCCCATCATCTTTGTGGTATTTTCACAAAAGATGAAAAAAGTATGTGACAATGAAATTGTTCTCTTTTACCAGTCATCAAAACAAGGCTATTTTCTAAATTTTATTTTTTATTTTTATGGTTGCTGATAATTGAATTGAGGGCCTCACATTTGTTAAGCCCATACTCTTACCTCATAGTGATACTACTAGCATTAAAGATTTATTTTTTGTATATGTGTTTGTTTATGAAACAGGATTTCACTCAGTAGTCCAGCTGGATCTGAGACTCACTATATATCATAGGCTGACTTTATGTCAATCCTCCTGCCTTAGGGATTGCAGATCAAAGCTATCACACCTGACGTAAAGGACTATTTTCAAAAGGAAATACTTTGTTATGATCATGCTGTTGTTATTATAGCATCAGTTAATCTTTTATAGTTAAGTGTGACAACAATGGATATATTAACTTAGCCAAATTTTAAAAATATTTAGTTATGAGAGAGAGAGAGAGAGAGAGAGAGAGAGAGAGAGAGAGAGAGAGAGGGAGGGAGGGAGGGAGAGGGAGGAAGGAAGGACAGAAAGAGAGAGAGGATTGGTACACCAGGGCCTCTAGCCACTGCAAGCCAGCTCCAGATGTATGTGCCACTTTGTGCATCCGAACATAGCCAGTTTATTTAAATGCTTCTCATTTTACTAGCAAATACTCTGACGGTTAGGGTAGAGGGCACTGTTGTGGGTCAGCCCTTGGCTCTATAGGAAAGTGACAACTGGAAGGGAGCTAGTGAGCAGAAATCTGATGCACTTCTGTTTGGTCAGTGTGGTAGTCAGCTCATGCACTGCTGGGATGAACCTCCAAACCAGACACAGTTACGGGAGGAAGGGATTTATTGAAGTTACAGATCCATGGGAAGTCCTATAATGGTGAAAGAGGCTGCCCCCCTTTTCACAGTCCAAGCAGAGAGAAAAACTATCACCAGCACCACACACAAAACAGCAAACAGGCAGTGGGGAGGGAGAGGGGGAAAGATTTCCTTCCCCTTCATATAGCCTTAGGGCAGGGTCTTACAACCCTTTTCCAGACTTGTTGACTTCCTTAGTCCCTGGAATTTCCTTCCTGCACTGCCCTCCCAGGAAGGAATGTCTGTTTCTAGTTCCCCTGAACCTCCTTACATTCTGCCTCCTACTTAAGAGGGCTGCCTTCCTGTAAACAACCTCAGAGACCCAGCCAAGAGTACTAAACAGTTCAAGTTGACAGCAAAACTTATCAGTCAGTAAATGCTTTTTGACTTTCAATTGTAATTCTGATCAACTTAACAGTATTTTTATAAAAATCTGCCCTTCAAGTACTCTTTTAGTGTCTTATTTGCTATTGGTTGAACAAAATTGTCATAGTCAGCCACACACCACTGGGATGAATCTCCAAACCAGGAATAGCACAGTTATGGGAAGAAAGGATTTATTGAAGCTACAGATCCAGGAGAAGTTCCACAATGGCGTAAGAGGCTGTTCCCCTTTCACAGGACCAGAGAGAGAAACCCATCACCAATACCACACACAGAATAGCAAAACAGGCAGGAGGGCATGGGAGAGAAATCTCCTTCCCCTTCATACAGCCTTAGGGTGGAGGTCTTGCAACCCTTCTCACACTTCCTGTCTTCCTGAGTCTCTGGAATTTCCTTCCTGCACTGCCCTCCCAGAAAGGGATGTTAACATCTAGATTCCCTGAGCTTCTTTACATCCTACCCCCTATTAGAAGCTGCCTTCCTCAGAGACTCACCCAAGATAATTAAAAAGGTCAAGTTGACAACAAAACCTAACCATCACAAAAACACTGGCAAACAGTTTCAGTTCACTTACTACTCACTGCTAGACAACTAGACTTGTCCATGCCACCTGTACTGTACATCTGCTTCCTGTTTATACAATGGGGTTATGACTGCTTGCCTCATAAAGTAATTGTGAGCAGCAAGTGAGACTGTTGGAAGCAGAAGACAGTGTGTTGTACTTGAATGTGGCCTTTGAGTCAATTCTTGAGTGTCTTCATAATGTGGGGAGGAAACTCCTGTTTTCCAGTTTTTCTGACAGTTAAATGCTACCCCCCATTCAATGCAAAGTATTGCACATATTGTATACATTGAGGCATTTAGGAAATAGTAGTTGCAGTTAAAAATCCAATACTGATATTTGTACATGTAGTTACCTAAGTCTTATTTCACTGAAGAGGGCACTAATGATGAAGGAGGTGATTTGCCCAAATTATACAGGTAGCAGGTGAGTAACTTACCTGTTGACCCAGGCTCTTTCTGCATGCAATAGCACCTTAACCGCTGAGCCATCTCTCTAGCCCCACCTCAGGCTCTTTGACGTTGTTTAGGACAGCAACAACACAACTCCCACCACCTCTGAACTGACTCATAGCTTTAGTCTGATGACCTCTTTTCACTCTAAAATGTATGTATTGGTGTCAAGGGGTCAGGGACTGCCCCATGGTAGATGCACCCATTTCTGTACCTTCCTGTCAGCTTGGATATTTACCAAAGTTGATTGTGCTTATTCACAACAATTATAATGGTACAGCAGTTATAAAACTTCAGTAGACATGTATATTACTGACATTGGAGAGAATTCTTTCTAAAGAAGTTAAGTGAATATTTTGGGATATCTAATATAAGTGACTTATTAAAACTTTGCTAACAAATTGGAAGAAGGCTAGATAACTATAAATGACCAAGAGAAAAGCTGTCACAGTCCAGCTTCCTGGTCAAAGAAATAAGGAGCTCACACCAGAATACATGTTACCTATGTCACTAGCTGCACTGTTTGATTCAGCTTACTTTTTTTTAATGATAAAACTTTATCCTTTAAACTGTGATGAATTTAATTATATCTGGCATAAGATTTTTTTCATAGTGGTCAGGCCACTGAGTTAATGGATTCATATTCTTTCAGAAATGCTTTTATTATTAAATGCTTTTAAATTCTTTTTCCAGTTTAGAAACCGTGAGTGGAAACCATAGATAATGGATCATTATTGGCATGGCTTATGTAAGAAAGAGGATTCACACTCAGTAGGAGACACATATCAAATATATGGCATTAGCTGTATAGAAAAGGATTTCTGAACGAATGTATATTTAAATGTTCACATTATAGCAAGATCTTGAATGGTATGTAAATGCCATTTTTATGATGTCTAATGTTTTCATTTAATGCACCAACAGTAGGTTTCATCTGATAAGAGGCCTTTTACTGTCCCAAGCTCCAGGCTGACTAGAAATGTGTCTTTGACCTCTGCAGCTATCTTAGCTTGCCTAAATACCTTAGCTTAGTCTGTATGTCTTGCATTTCTTTATCATATTGTATTGCAGCTTTTAATTAAATGTCATTTCCTGAATTATAAGTGCTTTGAAAGCCATAGTCCTTTCTGTGATCTTCAGAGCAAGTATTAAGCAAATGTGATTCAAATTTTGAGTTAATCTAAGTGACTATTGTGGGATACTATAGGGTCAAATGGCAAGAGCACATAATTTGGATTCACAGTTAAAAATTTGCTCCGTTTTCAACCTGTTCTTTTGTGTGTGGGGGGGTGTTGAGGTAGTGTCTCACTCTAGCCTAGGCTGACTTGGAATTCACTATGGTACCTCAGGGTGGCCTTGAACTCATGGCAATCCTCCTACCTCTGCCTCCTGAGTGCTGGGATTAAAGGTGTGCGCCACCATACCTGTCAACCTGTATCTTACAGATATGTTTTATAGTGCTTTTAAGGGAACACACATAAAAAATTGAACTTTATTAGATGACTTTTACCATGAATCCATACTAAAGTTTTCAGTGTATCCCAGAGTTCTTAACCTGTAAGGTTTCAATCAGCCAGGAAGCTCATAAAAGCCAAATCCCTTAGCTTGCTACAGCTGAACTTAAATTCAACATTTACTTTAATTTACTGATTAAATGAGAAATATTCTCCAATTATTTTTAACAAAGTGATTAATACTGTGCTAGTAATTTGAGTTTGGGATTTCAAAGGATATGGTGTGGTGGCACATGCCTACTGTATTCCCAGCACTTGGGAAGCAGAAGCAAGAGGACTGTTACATTTAAGGCCTGTCCAGTCTCTATAGAGTTGCAGGGCAGCCTTGGGTACATAGTGAGACCCTCTCAAACACCGACAGTGGGGCTCATGAGATGGCTAAGTGCTTGCCTTATAAGCATGAGGACCTGAGTTTGGGATCCCCAGCATCCACTCAAAAAATCAGGCATGCTGCACACTCCTATAACTCCAGTACTGAGGAGGGCAAAGATAGGAGGATCCCTGGGACTTGCTGGTTCGCCAGTCTGATTGAAAACCAATGAGCTCCAGATTTAGTGAGACTCTGTCTCAGAAAATTAGAAGAGCAGTAGAGGAGGCATCTTTGGTATTCCTGGCCTCCATGTGCGTGAGCACAGGGGTGTGCACCTGTGCATGCACACACAGTACTAACTGCTCATTGGTCACAGCACTTGCCTAGTATGTGCAAAGCCCTGGTCCAATCCCCAACACTAACCCAACATAAAGTGTATTTTAGAAAAACATTTTGGAGACTAGAGAGATTGCTCAGTGGCTAAGGTGCTTGCCTACAAAGGCTAATGACCTGAGTTCAGTTCCCTGGTACCACATAAAACCAGATGCCCAGAGGGGCACATGCAGTTCATTTGCAGCTAGAGGCTCTGGCATGCCCATTCTCTCTGTCTCTTTCTGTTTGCAAATAAATAAAAATATTAAAAAAAAAACAATTTGGTGCTTGTGGTAACTCTGAAAAGAATACCAACAGTGTTAACACCTAGGCATTCATGTAGTCACACTTCTGATTTCTTAAATAGATTCATTTTTAAGGATAAGCTAGGATCTGCTCTGGACCTGGCCATTGGGTTGCTAGGTACATACTTACACCAAACTTGTCCAGAGCTACATTTAGTCCTCCTGAAACATCTCTTTACTTCCTTACTTAGGTTTTCCTTTTCCAGTCACTGAGGCTTCAAAATATTGTCATCTCCGACTTCCTGCTGATTTGCCAGAGACATCCTAAGATCTGTCTCTCATGTTTTTAACATTCCTCTCCCTTTCAAGTCTTGTTGATTCCAGCCAAGTTAAACCATACCTCTCATGTTGTAAAACTTTCTGGTTTTCCTACTGAAGGTATTTTCTATCAGAAGACTATTTTCACTTTTCCAAATTCATCTTCTTGAGGTTTATCTCTAATTCATCATGTTAAGAGCCCCCTCCTTATTCAACCAGAGTACATATTCACTCCTTGATTATTCAGTAAGCCTTTCATCTGACACCACCTCATGCTCAATCTTAAGACCTTTCAAGACAAGATCTGTGCCATTAATGCACTGACTTTTAAATTTTAATTTAATATATATTTAAATACCATGTACTGTACAAAGCGTTAGAGATGCAGTAATTTCTGCCCTGATGGATTTTTATAGCCTGTTTTATCATCTTTAGGTTCTGTTGTTTATACAGAACAAATATTTATTTATTAATTTATAGAAATACAGAATTTTTCCATTTATAATAACTTTATGAGGTTTAGAAAAAAAGGATACAGAATAATTTGATTTTTATAATGAACATTTCATAATTTTTTAGACAAGTACTTTTAAGTTCCAGGTTATGTGATGGACCAAAACAAAGCTAGCAGCAGTTACTTTGCAGTTAGGTTAAAGACAATAAGCAAATAAGCAGCTGTATGCCAAGTAGTGGTAAGTGCCATGAAAAAGAGAAGGTCAGAGGAAGTTACAGGCATAGACTAGGAAAGACCATTCTGAAAACAGTGTCATGGATTTTGGGAAGTATTTGTGATTGAGCCCAGTGTCTGGTACATGGAAGTCAAGTGCTCTACCATTGAGCTATACCCCAGCCAGGAAGTACTTATCAGAGCTGGATAAATGTTTAGTTGAAACAACTTTATATTGTGGAATGAAAGCTGATGGGAGAGAAGAAAATATTGAAATAAGTTCTGAGTTCATGCCATAGTAACATTACTGCTTAGCTTACTGTGTATTTTTCATAAAGAGAATGTGGGAAATCCTACAAATCAAGAGGACAAAAATAAAACCGTGTCAAAGAGACCTTAGACAGCCTTTCGTAGAAAACATCCATAGTGAGCAAACGTGAACAGGAACTCAGCACCGCTCATAAGCGAAAAAAATAATGGAAAAACTGCATACGTCCAACAGAATGCCTCAAATCAAAAAGACAGACAATACCAGTGTTGGCTGGATATAGAATAACTGAAATTCTCACGTACTGCTCTTAGCACTATGAATTAGTAACAACAAACAGTTGAACACATATAGAATACAAATACAACTCTAATAGGTGTGTGTGTCAGACAACATGTACGAGAAATTTTAAAACAGCAGTATTTGCAAAAGTTTAAAACTAGAAATAACTAAATTATTAGCAATAGAATGGAATTTGATGTTTATATCATGGAACTCACTCTGTAGCCTCAGGCTAGCCTTGAATTTATGGTGATTCTCCTATCTCAGCCTCCCCAGTTCTGTGATTAAAAACATGCACTCCTATGCCTGGCCCTCAGACTTAAAATATATGTATCTTAAGTGTAGCAATTTTCCTGGGATTAAGTTACATAAACATAAAAGCCTCATAAGGGAGTCTAGGGAGATGACTCAGTGAATAAGTGCTCGCAGCTCAATTTGGAGGACCCAGGTTTGATCCCCAGAGCCCACACAAAAAGCTTTCTCACCTCTGTAGTCCCAGCAAGCTGATACTGACTGTGAGATGAGAGGTGGAGATGGGAGGATTTCCTGGAAGCTTGTAGCTAGTGCAGCAAAGAACAGCAGAGAATCCAGACCTAGAAACTGCCTCAAATGAGGTGGGTGGGCAACAACTGACCTCCACCCATGTGTATACACACACACACACACACACACACACACACACACACACACACACACACACACGACAGCAGCAGTTAAGTACTTCTAGTTGGCCTCCAAGATCCTGGAGTCCCATTAGAATTATGAAACTGATTTTAATGACTGATTTCCCATGTGTAGCCTACTCAGAAGAGCTACTACAAATGAGGTATAAATTTATTCAATGTATACCTCAGTTTCTAATAAAAAGAGCATTTGGACCATCTTAAGGAATAGGGGCATGGCCTAACTAACATCCATGTTTACTAAGTGTGAATTTCATCTGACAGAATACTGACTAAATTTCTCTTCTCAGTGTTTTTCAGTGAAGGCCACTGTTAAGTTTAGGCTTTAGTCTGTTGAACATACAATTAAAATAATTTCTCGCTATTAGAGCTAGTGTTTACTATAGTTCAACGCTCTGGTAAGTGCTCTCATATTGATTACTTGAATCCAGTATTACATTTGTTAAAATTTCTTATTTTATATTTAATTTTCATTTCTCAAGGTGTAAATTGAAAACTTAAAAAAAATTTCATTTATTTATTTGCAAGCAGAGAGAGAAAGAGAATAAGAGGGAGATGGGCATGCCAGGGCCTTTTGCCACTGTAAACAAACTCTAGACAGTTGCACTACTTTGTGTATCTGGCTTTATATGGGTACTGGAGAATTGAACCTGGGCCAGCAGGCTTTTCAAGCAAGCACCTTTAACCACTGAGCAATCTCTCCAACCCCCAAAATTTCTTAAAAAGCAAAATGTTTCTTAGTTTTTCTTCATGATCCAAAACTAAGGTCATGTGAATAAGCCTACTTCTTAGCAAGCCAACTTAAAATACAGATTTGTTTTTAAATTGTTCAAATGAAGGTCCCCTACATGGATGAATAGAGCTGCTTCCAGAAGCCTTAGGGCATTAATTAAAAATGCCAGTACCAGAAAGAGTTAACCTTCCAGTGAGTTGTTAGGGACCCACAGAGGCCCCCTAAACCAGTGCTGGCTATTGCTTTTCCAAAACTAGACCTTAAGTCCTTATTGCTCAAGACACCTCACACATCAGTGACCGGAAGTAAAGAAACCAAGCTGGAACTGAGCTGGGAGCTCCAGTAATTAGTTGGGTTTTTTAAGTGTATATTTATTGAATTTGAAATACAGAGTCTGTGTGAGAGAGAAAGAGGCAGAGAGAAAGAGAAGGAGAGAGAGAGAAAGCACTCCAGGGCTTCCAGCCACTGCAAATGAGCTCCAGACACATGCTCCACCTGGTACATCTGGCTTTACGTGGGTCCTGGGGAATCGAATTTGGGTCCTTCTGCTTTGCAGGCAAGCACCTTAACCACTGAGCAATCGCTCCAGACCCAATAATTAGTTTTCAAAAGAGTAAAATGTGGGACTGGAGCAATGGCTCAGCAGTTTAGAACAGTTGGTTGTGAAGCCTGCTTGGGTTTGATTCCCCAGCCAGATGCACGAAGTGGTGCATGTGTCTCGAGTTTATTTGCAGCAGCAAGAGGCCCTGGTGTGCCCATACCTTCTCTCTCTCTCTCTCTCTCTCTCTCTCTCTCTCTCTCTCTCTCTCTCTCTCTCTCTCTCAAATAAATATTTTTTTTTAAATTTATTGTCCATAATGAGTTACAACATTTAGTGGGCAAACAATGAGTTGTTATCCCCAATTCCCCACTGCCCTCCCCTCCCCATCAAATAAATATTTTTTAAAGCCTTAGGACTAGAGAGATGGCTCAGCGATTAAAGATGCTTGCTTGCAAAGCTTGATGTCCTGGGTTTGATTTCCCACTACCCACACAAAGCTAGATGTACAAAGTGGCACATGCATCTAGAATTTGTTTGCAGTAGCCTGAGACCCTGGCATGCACACACTCACTCTCTGTCTCTCTCAAGTAAATAAAATAGGTAGATGATAGATAGATAGATAGATAGATAGATAGATAGATAGATAGATAGATTGATTTTTTAAGACACCTGGTATTTCTCAGTGTCTGGAATTAATAAAAATATAAACTAAAATGTAAAAAATTAAGCTGGGTGTGGTGTCACACACCTTTTTAATCCCAGCACTCAAGAGGCAGAGGTAGAAGGATCACCATGAGTTCAAGGCCAACCTGAGACTACATAGTGAATTCCATGTCAGCCTGGACTAGAGCGAGACCCTACCTTGAAAAATAAAACAACAAAATTTTTAGATTAAAATTTAAAAAGCAAAAAGTTAGTGATTGATCAACTGTTATGGTGCTTTGTACATATGAGGAGGCAAGTGCCTTGACCACTGAGCCATCTCTCCAGCCTTGTACATATGAATATTTGGCAAATTCTATTTGAATGAAAAGGGTCATTTTGAGCTAGTGTAGTGATGATGGGTTTTCATTGTGTCAGCCTGTAGCATGCTTTGCAACACATGGTTCACATCTGTAGTGCTCTGGCCATTCCAACCACTGAAATTTTCCTTCTCCCCCAGTTTCCAGGAGCCTTTGTGGGGGAGGGGGACTTTTCTACCATTGTTCCAAATTGCGAGTTTAGAGAAATTGAAATGTGGCCGTGCCTAAGCTGTAACCTTGAAGGATGAGGGTTTCATTGTAAAAGAAGGAGCAACATAATGTAGACTTCTTGAGTAATGAAGTGGTGTGTCTATGTTGTAAAATAGAAATAAAGTTGGGTACACACACAGAGTTTCTACTTATTAATAATAAAAAAATGAAATAATGGTACAAGCAAAAGGAAGTATTGGCGAGAGGCAGAGTGAGTGAGGGGAGAGGAAAGGAAAGTGGAGTTCACTGCCCGATTCATCCTGTGTGCACCACCGAATTAATGTTCTAAAACATTGCTCTCATCTAATCTACTTAATAACACCTTTTCTTGCTGCTCAAGGCATTTTATCTCATTGATTCATCTAATTTTATCTCCGGTTCCTTCAAATTAATTAGGTATGGCTGGCTGACTGATCCACATGGTATTTCCTCCACTTTCTTTGTCAATATGCTCACTTCATGCTTTTATTAATATCATTTAGTTTATAGAGCTCTACCATCATTCTGCCTAAACAACTTACCATTCTTACAAGCTTCTGTCACACCTTCCTCGTACCTCCTTTCACTCTTAATAGATTTTTGGTTTTTTCACACCATACTTAGCACAGAATTGTATGTGGCTTTTCATGCTTCTTATTCTTTTTCAGAATAATTTTTATTTCAACTTGCTGTGTGAGGATGAGATACACACCTCATAATATTTCTGTTAAGTCTCCGAAGTAGCTTTTTGTTTGTCTTATTTTTTTGATCAGCCAATCTAGGATGAAAATCACTTGAAACAGAATGATGTGCATCCTGAAAACCGAAGTTCTGCATTTGTGGACCATACAGTTTTAACTTACAGCACTTTGATGTTCTATTTTAACTTGCCAAATATTTTTGTTGTAAGCATGCAAGTACCTTTAACTGCTGAGCCATCTCTCCAGCCCATTATTTTTGTTTTAGTAACTAGATTTAATCATTTTAAAGTCTAGGAACCAATATGTGCGTATTTGTGTGTCTCCCACGATGCATATAATATATTATCCACAGTAGCTATTTTTAGTATTTTAAGATTTGATTAATCTTTATTTGCTTTACTAATTTGCCTTAACTATATCCATCTTCACACCATTGCTTTGTTTTGCTACCATCAGAGGGTAGCATTAGGGCATCGTACAGTCAGGAAACCTCCCTTTTTAGTCCTCGGCAGCCTTCTTCAGAAAGATCTGCCTTTCCTAAGTAGTGTCTTAGGGAATCTGAATATCACACTGAACGAAGCGGCCTTATTTTAGTTATGCAGCCAGCAATATTGGCATCAGCTTATTTCTTTGAAAAAGAGTACATAGTATCATATTTTGACCCTTCATAGTTTTCAAACTTTTTCTCCTTATTCTCTGTTCAAATGAAACCTCCCTGGGCTGTTACTGTGTTAATTAGACATTTCTGAAGGGAGAACATAGAGGAGGGAAGAAATGGTTTAGAGCCCCACCTTGCACTCCTTCTCCCTCACCCTGACCCAAAAAGTACAGCCTGAGAATCATAACTGACCCCCATTAAGTGTGTGATTAAAAACTGACTTGGTGGTATCTCATTTAGGAACATGGTTTAAAATCCCAAGGTGATTTTTAAGTACAAAGGAAAATGTTTCAGCAATAAAAGAGTTAATGTGCTAAGCTGCAGATTCTGCACTGGGATAGTGCGGTCTTAGAAAAGGGGGTGGCGTTCTGCATGTGAAAGGACTTGGTGAATGCTGTCAGTGTTTGGGAGACTGATGGTCAGCCTGGGAAGGAGAGCAGGGAAAGTGGGGTAGCCGCTTCCGGATAGGTGGATCAGAGTTTGCTCTGATTGAACGGAATGTTCCACCACGTTCGTTCCATCTGTGTTCATTTTCCTTTGTTCTTTATAATCTGATACATAGGCGTAAGAGTAAATGTAGATCTATGTGAATGTGATTTATTTTCCTTTAAATCTGTTTGTTGTGTACAGCAGGGCAGATACCTCTCTTGTCTTGGTTGGATGCACAGATCTGTGTGCAGTGCTTTTTGCCCGTTGCCTAGACGATCACTTGGTTTCTCTGAGGATGTCTGGTTCTCGTAAAGAGTTTGATGTGAAGCAGATTTTGAAAATCAGATGGAGGTGGTTTGGCCACCAAGCGTCATCTCCTCATTCTACAGTTGACAGCCAGCAGGGAGAATTTTGGAATCGAGGACAGACTGGAGCAAGCGGTGGGAGAAAGTTTTTAGATCCATGTAGCCTACAATTGCCTTTGGCTTCAATTGGTTACCGAAGGTCCAGCCAACTGGATTTTCAGAATTCACCTTCTTGGCCAATGGCATCCACGTCAGAAGTCCCTGCACTTGAGTTCACAGCAGAAGACTGTGGCGGTGCCCACTGGCTCGATGGAGCAGAAGTGGAAGATGGTACTAGTGAAGAGGAGACTGAATCTGATGCCAGTTCATGCAGGTTGATTTGATTATCTCCTTACTGCTCGAAACGGGGATGGGGATAGGCTCTGTAGCCTTCAGTAATTTAGTATTTAGAATCCGGGATTATCTGTGTATCTGCATGCATGCATAGTACCTGAATTTATAGTGTCTTGGTATGAACATGTACATTTGTTAGGATTTTAAAAAATGTTCTAGCATTCTGTAACTTAAAGACAACACATACCTTCATTTTGAAATACCTTGTGTTTCATGTATAGACCTGGCTCTGCTTTGGAATAACAGATAGTGGCAGTGTATGCATCCTGCTTGGCTTACTCTATCCACGTACCTTCTGTATTCAAAGCAAAACTGTAAAAGATTTCTGTAGTGTAAAATTTTGTGATATTTTAATTTATAATATGGGAGTAATTTTTAATTTAGTGAAAATGTAAGGTTTTACAGAGAGATACACATTGTAGTTACCAATTTTTTTACACCATTTTAGCTGTCAATAATGTTTTTCTGTGGTTATTTCTCTTTGTCCTGTCTATTTTGCAGCTCTCCAGACTAATACAGTGAATACTAAGTAACATGTCTAAGATGACACCTACTAATTCCTGTTACCTTCACTCTCACTGAAATTCATGCTATTTAGGGAAATACAGGATATTCTTAGGAGAGTTTAAGAGACCCTAGAAGCACTAGATTTGGTCAACTGGTAGGTAAAAAGGAGATAGGAAGGAGAAGAGTGTTAGGAGAAATAAAGAAAAATTGATAATTTCATAATGACTATTCCTCCTTGGAGTCTTGCTTTATCATTGGAATGAATTTTCTTATTAATCAGCTGAGCATGTTTGGTAACAAGTTAGGGCATGATTGAAGTCATCTAGCTATTCATCTTCACTCAAGAGTATTTCTAAGTATTTCAAGGAACACAAATTTGGTAGTTTGCCTTTTTCTTAAAATTTCTTTGTAGGGTTTGAATCTACTTATAGTTTGTAAGTTGGTTATTATGTAGGTACCACAAAGGATTAAGATCAATGAATTCATATAATCAGGTGTCTCTTACTTGGGAATACTTGCTACTTTTTCCTCTTCTAACCTTCAGAAGGTGGAATTCTGAACTGTGGTGTTAGAATGTTAAGAAACATACGCCAGTCATCTGTGATCATTTGTATAATCGAGAAAGGGAAGTGTCTTTATCTAGGTAAACAGTGTATTTAATTGTGGAATTTTAAAATTAGTTCATGACATCTTCAGGGAATCGGAGCCACTTGTGGTTTTAATGTAGAGATCAATTGAGCAAATCTAATTTTGTATTTTCTTTGGGAACTTGTTGCCATACAAAGAATAATTTATATTAAAAGTTTCATTGTTTATCATTTTTGTTGGAAATTAAAAAGTAATATCAATCTATTTGAAAATCAAAATATGAAAAATATTTTAACAAAATTAGAAAACAATATTTTTCTTTACTAGCTTAGATTATAAAATTCTTAATATGTATATAGGATCTAAAGAAATTATAATGTGAACATAAAATTTATATACATGTATAATATTGAAAAAATTATATACCACTTGGTCACTATAATACAATAACAAAGATAGCTTGCATTAGCTAATGATTACTGGAATTTATTCTATTTTTTGGAATGCACATTTACATATCATCTTAGTGACATGTTCATTGTGAAAAAAGATTTTTATGTTTTGATTCAGAAATTATGTACATTTTTAAAAATCTTAAGTTGCCATTTTTATTTATATTAGATGATATAAAATCTTTTTAAAAATCTAAAGTTAACATTTTTAAATGCTAATTAAGAATATTGGTAAAAGATGGGAATAGACACATCTTTGGAGACCAAACTTTTTCTTTATCCTAAAGAATAAAATAAAATGTAACGAAGGAAAATACCTCTTGAATTTTAGATATGAGGGGAACATGCAAAAGCAGTTCCAAATTCCTGATGGCTTAAAGTTTCAATCTTATTGCCAAATGGAAAAAATATTCTAGAATTTAGAATGTCCTTTGTCCTTCACGTCTCCATTTTTTATTAAACTTTTCCTATTCTTACATCTTCTGCCAGTCCTGGAACTCTGAGTTGTTAACCTTTGTCATCTGCCCTCAGCTTCTTAAGTGCGCAATCAGGCCTCTCTAATGGCTGTCCATCTAATGGTAAACAAACCAAAGCCTGTCACTGTTAATGTCAAAGGACATTCAGCAACTTCATGCATGTAACTTGGAAACAGTTCTTTATCTTATATACTTGAAAGGAATTATATACTTGAAAACAAGAAAAGATTGATGTCTGAAAATATTAAAGACATAATGGGGAAATACGTAGGATAGACTAATTTCTTCGGCAGTCATAAGCCATACTATCCAGAGGACCTTGATGATTACCTGGATGAACGGCATGTACAGATGATATGTTCTAGCAGAGAGAAGTCCCTGGGCATTAGACTTCTGGTCATTTTTGCTGCCATCCTTCTACGTGATTTCTGCTGTTCCTCTGTGGTGGTCAGCTTTGGTACTGAAATGTAAACTTTGCTTTTTAATATTTTGAGGAATTTTAAACTCTAAATAATAGAGTTTTGTTTGATGATTTTCTCATGATTAGACAGTTTATGGGTTTGGGAGCTGAATACTATAGAAATAGAGTATCATTGTTCTCATATTATACTGAGTATATACTAGTAACTCTTCACTTGATTACTTAGTGGCTTTTGTTTCTTAACCCACCCAAGGGTAGAGATTTCATGCTCTTTACCAAAAACCCTACTTCCTATACATGCTCATAGTTCTCCACCCTGTTCAACTTGAATATCTAATAATGCATTCTCACAAGTTTCACTTCCATTCCCCATTTAATTCTCTTCATCTGGCCTGAGAAGGCCACACCTTGCTGGTTTATAGGTGTGATCATTTAGCCAGGTACATACAGCTGTTTATCCAGTCTTCAGACATATCTTACTGATGGCTTTCAACTCCAGAAATCCTTGGCCCCTCCTTGCTTGCCCGCTTTGTTTTTCTTTTGTAGATTCTTGATATGTAACCAGGGTGATCTTGAACTCACATTCCTTCTGCCTCAGCCTCCCAAGTGCAGGGATTACAGTCATGTGCCACTATGCTCAGCTACAACTGGCCTCTCTAACACCAAACTCCTTAAGACAGAACAACCACTTACTGGTCACATTTTATTTTACTTGTATTCCATTTGAAACTGGACAATTAGGTTTTAAGTTTTTTATATCTTTATTATGAATAAGTATATACATTATGTGAGCAAAGCTTGTGAAGGTGTCCCCATTTCCCTCCTCTCTGTCCCCTACCCACTGGGGGTATTTCCTCGGTGCGCATACTGGATCTGTCCATAGGTTAGGGGGTTACGAACTGCACCAGAGGTAGCAAGTTTTTCTTTTTTTTTTCTTCCTTCCCCCTTTGTGAATTGTTGCTGAGGGGGGCAATGTCTCTGGATATTCTCCCCCACCATTAACCATGAAAACAACAGCACACTCGTGCACACACACTACATGTACAAACCTTATTAATACCACATAGACAAGAGCCATAGAATTGAACGATTTAACTTTAGAAAATAGTATGTTAGTAGACCATGGGCTAAGATGATGCATCAAAGAAATTCACAAAAACATGTGGACAGATACGCAAGACAGCTAGGTAGTAGTAGTTCCACCTCAGAAATTCATTCATAGACCCGTATGCCTTCCATGTTGTTCTCCACTGTGTCACACAGCTCTGTCCAACATTTTGACATTGTGACACAACCCTATCTACAAAATTGATGCTCAAGAAATGTGCAGTGAGGTCCAAAAAAATCTCAAAAAAGAAAGCTCATACTATTTTAAGTAAGTTTATGATTCTGTGTTGGATGTGACCTGTGGGCCCCAGATTCGATGTGCCTGGTCCAGTCTTACCTTTCTGGATGCTAGAGCTTACTCAGCTCCTCTGGTGCTCTAGTCTGCAAGAAAGACCAAGGGGATAGGAGGGAGGACACCAGACAAATGGCATATATCAGCACTACTCATATTCCATCCATCAAAACTCAATCATCACATGGCCACAACTAGCTAGAAGGAAGGCCCCAAAATATTGTCTCTTCTTGAATAGCCATGTGTCCAACTAGTGCTCATTATTACAAAAATATAGATTTTGTTATACTTTATTTTACTTTGTTTATATTTACTTAATTTTAGGTTTCTTCAATGTAGGGTCTGTCTCACTCTAGCCCAGGCTGACTGGCAACTCTATGACTCAGCCTCCTGAGTGCTGGGATTAAAGGTGTGTGCTACCACACCCAGCCAGATTTTGGTATAATTTTTTTTTGTTTTGTTTTGTTTTGTTTTTGTTTTTCAAGGTAGGGTCTCGCTCTAGCCTAGGCTGACCTGGAATTCACTCTGTAGTCTCAGGGTGGCCTTGAACTCACGGCGATCCTCCTACCTCTGCCTCCCGAGTGCTGGGATTACAGGCGTGCGCCACCACGCCCGGCTTCTTGGTATAATTTTTAAAAGGATAAGAAGTGAAGACAAATAGAAATCTTCACAATTCTTTGGGTATTATTTTAAATGATTTTTTTTCATATTAGGTGATATATTTTTATATTGAGTTGAAAAATAGAGATAAACAAAAACAGAAAGGTAAACATCAACTTCCAGTACCCCCAAATATTAATTTAGTGAGTGTCCCTCTAATATATTTTCTGTACAGTAATATTGTATATTTTTAAATAAGGCTCAATTTTACTGTACATATTTCTTCTAACCTGCTTTTTTACCCTAATGTAAAATTTAAATTGGAAGTTTTTTGATTGTAAAATTAAGTCTAAATCAAACTGACTGAAAACTAGAAATCTTTGTTCTGCGTAAGTAAATTTTTATTTTTAATGAAGGATAGAGCCTAGTTTTTTTTTTAATATTTATTGTCCATAATGAGTTACATTATTTAGTGGGCAAACCATGCGTTGTTATCCTGACTTCCCCAATTCCCCCCCTCCCCATCCCTGATCAGTTGTATATCCTCCTTCGTGGGCTGTCTGTATTAGTCCTTGTGGCAAGGGATCCTGTATATCTTAGTACTCATCCCGGTCTTCCTGGCCCAAG